>BJCM01274113.1:0-23573 GCA_018326385.1 Flaveria bidentis | reverse complement strand
GTGTGTGTTTAACTCATGGAAACTCACCAACTTTTAAAGTTGACCCTTTATTTTTTACATGTTTCAGGTTTGATACTTGAGGATCTCTTCGTACTCATATAGGACTTGGACTTAGTTTAATTGAAAATCTTATGTCGTTGTTTATATTTTGTTTGTATTGTAATGATTTAATTGTCTTATAATGTTCAATAAAAATGATTTAATTGGACTTAGTACTATCGGACGACTCACTAGAACCTTTATACTAATAAAAAATACATTTAACCCCCTATAGTTATTTGACATCTAATAATACTCTCCCTTTAAAATCAAAATAAGAGGGAAAAAAGGGGAAAATTTCATCACATACAACCATTGTATCCTGACTTGAAAATATGAAGTTTTGAATTCCATTACTATTGGGTCGTATATTATTGGTTGTTGACCCAATCAAAGGAAATATATTTTCCTTTTCCACTATATGATTTGTTTAAAGAACCATGTTAATATGATATGAAGGAGTCCCTTGACTAGTAGCCAAGAATTCTAAGCATGAGTTGAATCATTAATATGCATTAACTGATATCAATTGACTGTTTGTACTGTTAGTTTCAAGTGTTGATTCGGTGAGTAATAGAGTATATGATATATGAACTGAGGTTTATCAAAGTCTTGGTCCTCAATCAACCATTAAAGACAATTTTCTCGAAAGTTTTTGTATCCTTTTGATCAATTACAATCATTAGTCATCTGAAGGAAGATGATGGCTCTTTTTTTAAGACTGTTATTACTCGAACAACAAGTGTATTGTTGATAATCAGCAATCCACCCAAGATGTTGTAGCATGAAATATGATCACAAAATTCCTCAAGAATCCTTATAGCTTCAGTTGCCCCATTTTCTTTGCCAGAACTAATTCTTGCAGTAGTCCATCCAAGCATATTGTTGTGGTCATTTGTTTTAGTATGTATTTAACATGGTCTTTTGGTATTTGTGTTCCGGTAATCTGTTTTAGGGGCATGTTTTGATATGTGTTGAACCATCTTGTCTTGTTAAACTGTGATGATCATGGTTTTGATCATCTTTTGGTATGAATGTACTGAATATGTATGTTTACTATCAAAATATGTGTTGGTCATGAATATATGTTCAAAGAAGATAGTTTCTTATCATAGTTACGGCCATTAACATCATATCTGCAGCCAAAACGTAACATCTTTATTTATTTTTCACCATCATTGTTTTAGCTGGTTCTCCACAAGTAACTTCTGCACATGTTACCTCTTATTAAAATGATGAAATTGACAACAATAATCCTTGATCTTTATCACTCTACTCTTTTTATGTATCTTATTGCTAATATATTTTATTAGATTCGAAGCAGCAATTAAAACGTTCTTTATAGATTTTTTTTAAGTGATAATGATTTTTTTCATATACTTTAAGATGTTGACTGTTGGCTTAAAAGGTACCAAAATTTTGATAATCTTGGTACAACAATTTTAAAAATTAAGGTTTAATTTGTTATAGTAATAAATTTCTTCAATAATTATCAATCTAGCAAATGAGTAATTTATACCCTTACATAAATAAACTTATTCAAATAAGCTGAAAAACTATTTCAAATTAGCTTCTTCAAAAATCGTCTTGCATGTGTTGTTGGTGTAAAGTGCCATACCCTAGCCCTTGAGTACATAGCTATATGCCTATATATGATTAGAGAACTTTGTATATGACTTTGTTCTATTAGGAAAAGTTGTTGAGAAGGTTATCCCTATTTACATGTCCACCTTTAACAATATTCATCCACTGACAAGTCAAGACTACTTACCAGTTTTTGTGGTAGTCTCTACGATTATTAGTGTGGGTCTATGGTATAAGGATTGCCCTCAAGTGTAGGTATACCAAAAGTCAACAAGTCATAATATGTTTGACTTACAATAGTCAGCAGGTGATGACATAAGAGTCAAGAAGCCAATGCATTAGATTAATCATGCTCAAAATAGTGAACCCAATTCGTGGATTACCAAGCAAAAACCATAGAAGTACACAGAGTAAGGATCTTTAACACAGTGAAAACACAACACTCCTTAGACAACACCCAGCCTATATACTAAATCTTAGGGGTATCATCCGGATGCTAAATACCAGAAATTCAAGAAAAAAGACGGCGAAACAGCAAACCAACTAACAAAAGCCATAGCCGTTGAGGTCTCGAACCTGGTGCAATGGTTCTGTGAACAGTTATTGAAGTCGTTACTGATTAGAACTGTTATACCAGCTGACGCACATGCTGCAGCAAATGTAAGAGTTGACGTAATCTGCATGCTCAAAAATGAAATATAAGGTAAAAATCATCATCAAGAATTTGATTTAAAGTGTGTTAAAATGAACATTCGATCATTTGACAAAATTTAGAGCGATATAGCACCAGAAAGATTATAATTTTTTCGTATAAACCCAAACAGTTATAGCAAATTTAATTGGTCTATCGTTCCAGATCAAGATATTTAAGCAAAAAAAGAATCAGAAGTAAGAATATTACCCCGTCTCCAATGGTGAAGAAGGAAACGATTCTCGCATTTCTAAGACAACGCTTCACTAAAAGAGCATAAACATCAATGATCACAAGAGAAAGACTCCAAAGGCATTGCAAGCTTAGAGCTGCAACAAGGTATCTGGTAAAAAAACAGCAATTCATATAATCATATCCAGATCATTCAAAAGAACCCCTTTCATTGTACCAAAACCAACAATTAACTTTTCATATCATTACACGTAACATTTGAATTCTACACATCCAATGAACAAGAAGAACATTCTTTGGCAGTAAAAATGAACATGGCCCTCCAGTCACTGACTAAAACGTAAACTTTAAGTCAAATTGGTTTTCCCTAAACATTAAAATTTGATGGTTTTTAAGTGTGAAGAAAAGATATAATATTCAACAGCAACCAAATGAAAGTGTTGAAGACAAATGCATTCAAGCTAGGGTTTGAGTGACATAAGAAGTACCTACCGGAAGGCGGTGACGGAGGGGAAGTCATTGGTGGCGGCCATGACGGCGACGGCGACGGCAGCGAAGGCGAACTGAAGTAAACGCAGGGCGAGGTTGGCCGTGGTTCCGGGCATGCCTTGAATGTCCTTCATTCTGACTCTATCATCAGGTATGCCCTCATTTTCAGCAGCAGCAGCAGCTCCTCCAGTCAATTGGGGGATTTCAATGTCTAACGGGTGCACCGCAGGGTGGCTTCTACTGCTCATAGTTCTATTCGCTTCAAAGCTTCATCACCTTCGCACCAATTGACGAAATTGAGCCAAAACAAGTGACGATCTGCTAGAATTTTGGAAGAATTTGACCACCCTTTCAAGACACCCAAATGGAAATTGTTGATAGGGTTTTAGAGAAGTGAATGTGAGTAGCGGTGTTTAGAGTCGATAGTAGAGTGATTGGTGGCTGTCAAAGTGAGCCGGTGACGACGACCACAGGATAAGTATGAGAATAAGGTTGAGGACGTTTCGCACCTCTTGTTGCCCTACATCCGATCCTTTTCCATTTCTGCTTTCATACCACTTTTTATGTCTCCGTAACACCACCAAGCAATACTAAAGTAGAGCTTGTGAGTTAACCTTTGTATGAAAATATTTAACCATTATTATACTATTTTAATAAGCAAGAAGGAAAATATTATTTTTTTCATTCAATTTTAAAAGATGTACAACTTATTTTTCATACTTTACAACTTATTATACATAAGCTATGTGAATCAGGGTCCATCACCATCATCTTCATCTCACAAACAAAAGAGCACACATACAGACCCTCAAAAGAAAGTCATCATATTTTTTTTCTTCTCTAGATCTGTTTGGGCATTGGTGCGATTCAAATGGGCATGCTTTTTCCAATGGGTGGACATTTTCAAATGGGTGGGCAATTGTGTTACATAAAGGCACACACCTTAGTATTTATGATCCCACAAAAGTTTTGAGATATAAAAGATTAGCTCAACAGGTATTGCATTTCATTTTCGGTGATTTCATTTTCTTTTTTGATTATTGAAATTGTGTTCTTCTATTATTGTAATGCTTATGTCTCAAGAGTTTAGAATCAACCAATTTACATTCTTAAGTTGGGTTTGTAGGTTTACTAATCATGAAATTGAAGCAGATCAGCAAAAACCTATCATCGAGCACTATTTCAGGTTTGATTTCGTAATACTTCAGCCCTAAGTTTGTTGGTTAGCTTAGGTGCAGGATCGGGTTTTGCCACTAAACATATTGTTTTCTCTCAAACTCATTTAAACACGCTCGGTTAGATGAAGCTGAGTCTCTCTAAGAGTTGATAATAATATATTAAGTAACTAAGAACATAAGAAGATAATTTTCAAGGTACTTGTATATATTACTTCTTAACTGAAAGTATTACAAGACTCTTACAAACATATTACATAAGTTACAATGAGAAACTATATATACTATCACCTACAGTCGGATACACGTAGATACCAACTGGAAACCTATGACTAAAGCAAATACTACAATGCCAAAGACAAGGTACTTAGATAAAATATTATCTAAGATAAGATGGTCATGACAAGTTCATGACTTACCTTTTGTCACAAACTAAACTTGGTAACTGTACTAACTGATAAAAGGTGAACAATGGAATAAAGTATGGTCAACTACATGGGCGTGAGAAAGCACCATGAGTATCTTAGAGATTTGCAACGGAGTGTCAGAAGGACCATACTTATGTCCACTAGTTCATAGTAGGTTCTTCCGAAGGTTAACTGGCTTCAGAAGAACTTGTTCTTCCAAAGCCACTTATATTTCGGAAGAGGCTACTTCTTCTAAGGCTTGAGGCTTACTTCAGTTCTTCATGCTTCGGAAGTCATTGTCTTTGTTTCTTCTAAGTCTTAGACTTTGGAAGAGAGAAGAATTTGTCTTCGGAAGTTGTAGTGTTCATTCGAAAGATTCTTTAAACATAATCTTCGGAAGTTCTAGGTTTGCCTTTAGAAGAACTTCATTTTCCTTCAGAAGTTCTTGACTTAGCTTCGGAAGACCTTTATTAGTTGCACCAAAATTATCTAAGTGTTTGGTTTTGGTTGCACCAACCTTTCTAGATCCAACAAACTCCTCCTAGGCTGATGCTACCAAAACCTCACTTATTCCTACTTTTCAAAACCTTCAGCACTAGGGACAGAAGATATTTATCTGTTTCTTTGTTCTTCCCTGAAGTAGTGTTGAGAAGTTTGTACAGATCATTCATGGACAGGATATCCAGTCTGTAACTTTAATTGATGTGCACCCTTTGTTGTGACCCTCTGAAGAGAGTTAGTTGATGGGAGTTATAATCATATTTCCATCTAACTATGGACTCCAATTCATGACCGTCAACTATTTAAAGAAAAACTTTGCCTTTAGTTGCTGATCCTTCTCTTTCATCCTTCTCTCTTAGCTTCAACTCTTCTTCAATCTCGATCCTAGTAGTTAACTTGGCCAGAAGAAGACTGCTTAGATGATTTTTTATGTGAGCAGCTATCTCAACTTTGGCTTCTCTACTAACTCAGCAATGTCGAACATGCTTAAGTGTAGCAGAGATGAGGCATTAAGCCTGTTTATCTCACCATTCTCCCTCTCAACAACAAAGTTGTGAGAAAAGTCTTCAAATCTCCACGGGATGATCTTCTTTCTTGGCATAAGGGGCTGACTTGGTACTCTATCCCCTTTCTTTGTATCCAGTAGAGTCACTAGGCTTCTTCTTAGCTTCTTCTCTTGTTCATTTAGTGAATCGGAGTTGAGGCCAAGGAGCTTAACGCCTTTGTCCAATGTTCCTCTAGGAAAATCAAGGAATTGATCTCTAGTGAGGGAACTTAAGGAGCCGTCAACATAGGTTAGCTTGACAAACCCCTCCTCACAAGTGATGTCGCTCAAGGTTATACATTTAGTGAGCTTCATCTTGATCTCCTTAAACTCTTCCAAGAAGAGATGTTTGGAAGGCTAAGTGAATGGTTTGGGTGGTTATTAGGTAGGTAGTAGTGTTTGGGTTCTAGGAAGTGTTTTAGGTTTGAGGATAGGTAGTTGAGGTAGTTGTGGTGAGGAAGCGGGTATGGAGGATGGTGTGGGTTCAGGAGTGAATGGTTCAAATGTAGGTTTGGTTTTGATGGGAAAATGGAAAGGGATTAGTTCATGTTGAGGTTGGGGTTGAGGTATTGGTTTGAAGGTCATCCCCTATCCCTTTCTATACATATCTTTCCTTTTCCCTGAACGAATGTCAGCCTTGATATCACTAACATGTCGCTGCAGGGTCTTCTCAAACATAGGACCCATTTGTGTTGGTCCAAAATGATCGAATCACAATACAATTGACTGATACAATCGTTCAATATTAATAACAAACACACACTAAAAGAAATTGATAATGAAGAATAAACCAAAAGTATTCAAATAAGAGAATTTAATCCAATACACATAATAGAATAAAAGCTCAATGATATTTCATAGTAATTCTAGCTTACAAAAGACACTTGCAACAATAATCAGACGAATTAGGGTATTTCCGTGATCATCACAATGAAAGAAACAAAATCTACATGTAGAGTTGATAGTTTCGCTAGCAATTTCACTGTCAGCGAAACTATCATGCCAAATATCAGTTTCGCCTGGTTGAGAAACACATTTTCGCCAGGTGAAACTGGCAGCTGACTATGAGCGAAACTATAGTTTCGCTCATAGTTTCGCTGGGCAGTAAAACTCAATCTACTAAACTACTTACAAAAGTAATCTAACATTTAACCTATTACAGTTAAACATAAACAAAACTAATCTAAGGTGAGTCCAACCTATTCTAGATCTTTAATACTCTCCCTAGGTTGGATCTCACCGTCTTGATCATTCTTCATTTGTTGCTTCAGCTCTAGTATCTTCTTCAGCCTTTGATTTGCTTTCAACTTTGGCTCCTGCTGCAATCTCTTCTTCGCCATGTGAACTTGCTCTTTCAAACTATCTGGTCAAGTCCTGCATATCCATTCTTACCTCATTTGCCTCCCGAATCTTCTCAGCTAATTCTCTCACTTCAACCCTAACCCCTTGGGCTTTGTTGGCAACCTCCAGAAATAGGCTTGCATCTTTCCTCATCTCTGCTCTTGCCCCAACTTTTATGTGGTTTTCACACAACACCACTAGATCTTTATCATAAAATGAGAATACTTCCACAGGATCAAATAGTTTGATTTCACCTCCATCCTTTACCCGAATCACCGCCTCCCCTATGTTGTTATCATAGAACAAATTTTCAAACTTCTTAAGCCTTTGGGGAGGGGATCAGGCAACCTCACCAGACTCATTATCTTAAGGGACTTCACCTTCAGCACAATCCGACCCTTTCTGGTCTCCTAGTCCTTATCTTTCTTTGATCTCCTCCTCTCAGCCTTCATGTACCTGAATGCCTCAAAATTATCATCCAACCCTTTTTTGATCTCTTCCTCCAACAGCTTGTCTTGCTCACTCAGATTGGAATCTATCATTGGAATCACCGCCAACCTCCTAATATCCTATTTAGGAAAGGTCTTAAATGCCTTCCTTTTATGCAGGTAAGTGATACTTCCCCCTCTCTTTTTTATCATGAACATTTTTAGGCTAGTGTTGTATTTCAAGTTGATTATTTTCTTGTCAGCTTCTTTCTTGCTTGGCCCCTGAATGTTTTGGAATAACGGGGTTATCTCCTCAAGCTCTTGCTACCTAACAAACCACTCTTCCTTTGTTACCTCAAAAACATCATCCTCAGCAGAGCTCTTCTTGGCCATATAAGTCAATGGTCGTTCATCAACCTCATAATACTCAGGTTCTAAGTCATAATCTACCAGTTGTTCATCTTCTCCTCCACATCAATCAAATTCTTCTTAGTCGGCTCTCTCACAACCTCCTCACCTCCAAAATCTATATCGATATTGATGCCCATATCTATAAATCATGCTTCTATGACCTCCTCCACATTCTCTTCATTTTCCTTCCTTCCAGCCTCCTTCTCTGTTTCCTCCTCATTACTAACACCGATTCCTCGTGCTGTCTCATCAATTGCACCACTTGTGCATTCTCCTGCCCTAGAAAAGGTACCCACATTTAGGAATGGGTACCTTGAAATGTAAGTCACATCATGTAACTTAGATTGAGATAGCTGATTGGGTAGGCTGGCAACAACCTTAAGCTGATTAAATTTAGTCAATAATTGCTTAATCAGATTTTGCTGATCCACCAGCATCTCTGACATTCCCTCCAACATCTTTGACATTCCCTCCAACATCTCATCCTTCCTTTTCTCCCTCAACTCCTGATTTGTAAGTTTTGTCTTTAACATGCTCAACTCATTGGCTAGAGAAGAGTTGAAGTTCCTGATAATATCCTCATCCAAGCTACCTCTCTCATCTCTCCTCTAGGGCTCAGTAAATGACTGATGTTTTTGCTTTTTTCTCCTCTTAGTCTCCCCCTGATTAGTCATTTTCTTGGATTGTTTTTCTTTCTCAGCCCTCAACACCTGCTCAGCCTCATGAATGTCCTCCTCAAAGTCGTAATCTTTCTCTTTGGCGTATCTCTTCCTCTTCTTTACAGACTCAGCTTGTTTCTCCTTTATCTCCTCAGCACACTTATCTTCAGCCTCTATCACCCTCCTAATATAGTTCCACCTTTTGGTTGGATACATGTTTACCCATAGATGTGTGATCTTTCCACTAAAATCGTCTCTTATAACAGGGCAGCTAGCGAATATCCTTGTGTTCATCTAAACCAGCCTTTTTATCTTTTCGTGTCTAGGCACGTTCGATATCAAGTCGTCTATTAGCATCTGAAGGAACCTTGGATACAATAACCACTTGTCCTTTTTTAGGGCCATAACATTCTTGGCCATGCAGTCAAAAATAAGTTTGGCTATGTTAGCCTTCTACCCTCTACAAAAGATTATCATAGCTTTGGCTCAGTTCAGGTTTAGCCCATCTGATCCACCCTTTCAGTGATCTAAGCACATAATAAAAACATGAGCAATGTATCTCCACTCCTTGGACAAGAAAGACTTCTTGATCTCTTTCCTTGTCCTCAAAGGAGGGCCCTCATATCCTATGATCCCGAAGGCCTCAAATACCTCCTTATCAGATAACAAAATCTCATATCCATAGTCTTCTTGAAGTCTTAGAACCTGTGCAATAATCTCCATAGTAATCATAATGTCATTCTCCAGCACTTTATCAACAATCCTCTGAGGATTGGCTCTCGTATCATACTCGACTATTCTCTAGAAATCTCGAATATGAAGGTCATAAATAGTAGGAGTGTGAGAGACTGCATAAGCAACATGTGAGCATTGGAGCCATCAAATACAGTCACAAAATCCGACTACTTTTGGGATTGTATCATCCAATATAGTCGTGATGTTGTTCCACTCGTCAAACCTCAGATTAGCCATTTATCTGAAAAAGTAGATAAAACACGTTAGAAAGATGAGTCAAAATAAATAATAACAAAAAACAATTAGTAAGAATAAAAATAAAGAAAAATCAAATTTAATCTGCTGGCTAAAACTGTAGTTTCGCTGACTAAAACAGTAGTTTTGGCAAGCAAAAGTGAAGTATCGGCAGAGAAACAATTGTAGTTTTAACTAGCTGTAGATTCGGCAAGCATAAACTATAATTTCGGCCAAGCGAAACTGAGCTTTTTCAAGTGAAACTGTTTAGTTTACTCGGACAACATAACACCACAGTTTCACTGAAAACCATTGAACTTTCATTCAGTTTCGCTGGAGCATCGGTACTTTCGCAGTATGAACTGCAAAGGTACCGAAGAGTCACAATTCAATTGGTCCTTAAAATGATGTTTAAACCTAGATTAAAATACAACCTAGGTTTGAAACACACGCCTAATGTTCAAATAGTCATCAATCACTAAGAAAACAAACATTTAATTAATATCGTACGGGAGGTTCACAATAAGGTCTCCGAGACTAATACTCATAGATGGTGCGAAAATGAGCTCTCAATTTCGCATAGTGCAATATATAACACTTAATTTTGCTGGCAGTGAAACTATAATTTTGTCGGTACATGTTTTGATCAGAAATAGCTCAGAAGTGAGCGCAATTGCCGGTGAATCTATAGTTTCGCGTTGCAAAGTTATCAGAGAAAGTAAGTTTTGTTGAAACTTAAATCTTAAAATTTTCTGCTTTCCTTTTAAAATATGATTATATAAAAAGGAATTAAGAAATAGACAAAAATAAAAGAATCAAAAAGAAAATTCCCCACAAGACCTAACAAAATTTTACAAAATTTAGAGAAAACTAAAAAGAACAAGGTAATGTAAAATAAAAGGATATAGAAAGATGATAAACTGAAGAGATATTCCGGAGAATCGGAATTTGGCATGATTGCTGATATACTTGTCCTTTAAACCCATGCCTTCTTTTCAACAAGTGAAATGCAACTTTTGTTATTATGTTTTTGGTTTATTTAAAAAAGACTTAAATGACTCAGTCCCCACAGACATTTAGCAAAAAAACTCATCCTGTGTTCATGATATATTGAACAAATGACACACCCTGCTTGAATATCCCAACAAATATCATTTTTATAAGAAGCACTGTCCTTATAGATTGTCAAATGATGGGAGCTCCAGGTCTATACTCACATATAGCAAATGAGTTGATCAATTGAGCTTGACAGATGAGAGCTTCAGGTCTATACTCACGTATAACAAAGAAGATCATCATATCATGTTGATGAGAGCTCCAGGTCTATAACATAGGAGATCATCACTCCAGGTCAATGTTCACACATATCAGAGGAGATAAGCACGTAGTATATAGCAAGGAGCTTCTTTGATACAAAAGGATCTAGCAAGTAGCTCACTTTGATAAAATGAGTAAATGGATAGAGAATTTGTCAAAATGACACATCAAAGAAGAGATATCACGTTCTCAATCCTTTTTGAGCAAAGACTTGAAACTTTGTAAAGGCCAAGAATGTCTAGGGGATAATCTGAGTCAATAAGTTTCTTATACTCTTAGTTTAGCCACAAGATCGTTGACTACTTCATGTTTTTGCTGAGTCTATCATGCATATCCAACACATACTGTTGACCTCCTTCAGATCTTTCATGCAACAAACAATTTTATTATTATCTCCCTCGAAATTTCTACAAATCTGCAAGATTGAAGAAATTTCCAAAAAAGAAGAAGAAGTATATATATATATATATAATTTTATTTTATTTTTATTATTTTTTATTTATATATATATTTTTTGAATGTAAAATGATGAAGGACAATGAAGCTTAAAATGTAAAAGAAACAAAGAAAGAGAACAAAAAGGAATTATGTACAAAATTTAAATGAGACAATTCTAAGAAAACGGGTTTTAAAATGATATTATTTCTAATATAGAAATCAGTTCATAAAAACACGGTTTATCAAAAGTTTTAGTGAAAACTTCCTTGTCTCGATATGCTTGGTGCGGAAATGGTGATTTGGATTTTTTGCAACTCTAATGGCTGTTTCGTTGTTATAGAATAATGGTGTATGGAGAAAGTTGATTCCGTAGTCAATCATCTGATATTGTATACACAACACTTGTGAGCAACAACTTGAAGCAGCAATATACTTTGCCTCCCCCGTGGAATGAGACACAATAGTTTGTTTCTTGCTCCGCCATGACACAAGACAATATCCTAGGTATTGACAGCCTCCAGTGACAGAGTTCTATTTAATCTGCAACCATTAGAATCACTATAATGCAAATCAAAATTTCCACCATAAGGATACCAAAGCCTAAACGAGAGGAGCCTTTAAGATAATAAAAGATTCATTTATAGCCTTCACACGAGACTTTTTTGGGGAAGACTGGTATCAAGCACAGTATCCTACAACAAAGGTAACGTCAGGACGACTTGCTGTAAGATACATTACGGAACCGATCGTGGATATGTATACGTGAGGATCAACAGGTTCCCCGTTCTCGTTTGGAGTAAGGCATGTTTCAGCTGTGAATGGAGTCAGTTCAGGAGAAGCATCATCTATATTGAATTTGTTCAGAATCACTTTGATATACTTCTTCTCATGAATGAGAATTCCTTCTGGCTTTTGTTCAACTTGCAACCCAAGGGAAAAGCATATCTCCCCCACCATGCTCATTTCAAACAACTACGCTTAACCTCCTCAAATTCCTGACACAACTTTAAATTGGTGGAGGCAAAGATAATGTCATCAATGTAGACTTGCACAATTAGCATCTCACCATTCACCTCTTTCTTAAATAAAGTCATATCTATGGTGCCACAAGAAAAACCATTGGTCAAAAGATACTATTTTAGAGTCTCGTACCAGATGCGAGGAGCTTGATGAAGACCATAAAGAGATTTATCAAGCTTGTAAACTTTGTCAGGAAAGTCTGGATCCTCGAACCCTAGTGGTTGACACACATATATCTCTTCATCAGTGTCTCCGTAGAGAACTGCACATTTGACATCAATCTGATAGACTTTGAATTGCTTGTTTGTGGAATGAGCCAAAAAGATCCTACTTGCTTCAAGATGAGCTACAGGTGCAAAGATTTCCATGTAGTCAATCCCCTCTTCCTGAGCAAAGCCTTGAACCACCAATTTTGACTTGTTCCTTACCACAATACCACGCTCATCGGGTTTGTTCTTGAATTCCTATTTTGTGCCTATTAGGCATTTGTTTGGTGGTAAATCAACCAACATCCACACCTTGAGTTTCTTGAACTGTTGGAACTCCAGTTGCATCGACTCAACAACGTCCACACTTGCCAGAGAATCCATGAGCCTTTAGATAATCCTTCATCCAGGCTTTATCACCTATCTTCTTGACAACAACGAGTCCAGCTTCTTCCTCCTCCTTCTTCTTCTCCTTGAGCTTATACCTTGCAGCTTTCTTTCTCTCTTTCTCCATTTGATCTTACTCTTTCTTGAAAAGCCCCAAGATTGTGTCATTGTTTTGAGGAGTTAATTCCTCTAGAGAGAATCCCCTGGAGCTCAGGAAAGATATACTTTAACTCTTTATCTGCAAATCAACCTCTCTTTTCTTTCTCTCCCTTTCTTCCTCTAAGGCCAACCTTGATGCTTCCTTCTTTTGCTCAAATTGCAGAAGGGCTGCCTTCTCTAACTCAATTAACTCCTCTAATTATAGCAGGAGCACATCTTCATTAATAGCTCAAATATTGACTAGTCTATCAATGATTTCCATTCTCTTTCTTTTGTTGATAGCCTCTTGGTTGGTTGCAGCTGCTTTGCTACTAGCAGCTAGCAATTTCCTAGTTGGGAGTCTACATTTTCTCTTTAGCTTCTCTATTTCTTCCTCCAAAAGCTCTTCCTCAGTCATCTTCCTCTTCCCTTAGGTGTTTTCGAAAGCTCTAGACTTTGGAGATTCTTGAGTAGAGGTTTCAGGTTGAGAGGTTTCAGGTTGAGAGGTGGAGACTTGAGCATGTGTTAATGATGTTGTTTGAGTGAGGGATCGGTTGAGAAAATCCTCATTGTGCACCTTAGATGCTAGTTCTATAATTGCATCTATAATAACTAGATCCTCGGATAAAGAGAATAACCCTTCCGTAACTTCCATCTCAACTTCAAAAGATTAAAATTGTTCTTCCGAGGCTTTGACTTAAGCTACGAAAGTTTGTGACAATGCACACTCTGTCCCAACTGTTTCAGTTGCTGGGCCATAAGTCTCTATTTCCCCTTCGAAATCAATCTTAGGTTCCATGTAAACCTTAGGTTTTCCCCTTCGAAATCAATCTCAGGTTCCATGTAAACCTTAGGTTGATCAACTTCTTGGATAGTGGTAGAAGGTGCATTCAATCTCTAAAGCTCTTTAGCTCCAATGTATGCCACATCAACATCGGGGCTTGGCTGTTCAATGGAAGATCCAATCAGGAACTTGGAAAAGAACCTGTTCAGATCTTGAAGCATCCTTTGATCCATTTGAATGACAATTGAAGGAGGCTCAGGAAAAACTATTGCTTGTTGATCTAGGTATCTTGAAGTTAAGTTTGTTAAGGCTAGACTCTGTGGTTCCTTTGATGTTTGTCTCTAAACACTCCTCCTTTTTGGTAACATCATCCTGAGAGCTTAATGAGCTAGAGGAAGAGGTCAAGGAGACCTAAATGGGTACATGCCTAACAGATCTATCAATCTGTTTCTCAGCTAGTTTGGCCTTGAGACTTTCAATCTCAAGTTGCTAAGTGGCAGACCTATCCTCTAAGTCTTATCCTTTGATTCAAGGTTTGAGACTTTATAAAGTAGGTCTTGAATGATGAGTTTCAGACTTCCCTCATTTTCTTTTGATGAATAATGAGGGGATGAGCTAACATACCTTGTATGATCACCCTCACCACCAGATGTGCTTTCTTGGCACCTTGGTTTCCTTTGCCTAAGTATGTCTCTTTCATAGTCATCAATGGGCACGTTGCCATAGATTTAGTATCAGATATGTTACAGCTGTTCTAAGGATCCAATGAGGCTCCTTTAGTAGTGGTAGGTGAATCCACATGAGTCCCCTCCACATTAGTGGGACTCACCTTAGTTTGGGCTTGCTGATTGGGGCTAAAGATAAGAGGTCTCTCTAGGATCTGTTGATCCTTGAGAGGGTGTTGTGGATCATCTTCATTGCCTTGAAGAGACATAATCTCTTCATCAGTTCCTGTAAGAAGGTCGGTAAAGGATAGGGAGATTAAGCCTAATGACCCGGGACTTTGGTCATTATCTATTGGCATTAAGCGTATGAGAATGTTTTCCCTTTTTGGCTACTCAGGAGGGTACAAGGACTCATCCGGAGTGGTGTCAGCTTGGGTTTCAGGCTCATGGGTATGAGATTGAGTAGACTCAAAACCCATATTAAGGTTGATAGTGAAGGAAGGCGGGACCTCTAGCTGAGTAGGAGCCCATGTTTCCACTCTGGTCTTTTTGGTTTGAACCTGAGGGACTTGTTCAATCAGAGTAGATTGAATAAGGATTCGTTTGGGAGGTCTCTGATATGAGATTTTTATAGGGTGAGAAGGTAGGTTTGGCATTCTAAGGGTTGTTGCTGGTGTGGGTTATGAATCCAAGGATCACAATCAAGGATTATCAGTGTTAGAATGGAATCAAGTTAATGATTGCGGAATGAACATTAACCTTGTTTAATTGTTTTATAAATATATGTCAAATAAACTAAATGTTGATTATGACGAACACAATGATACGAGCACAATAAATAGACAAACAAGATTTGATTAAAAGTATTTCATTAAAACTGATTAATGATTACAGATGAATAAATAATGAATGCTATACACAATAATTGATTTGAATGTGTTGATGTTGGTGATGCATGGATGTGATGGCTGCTAAGGTTTGTGTTTGATTGATTGTGTGAATCAATGTGATGTTTTGTGTTTTCTGTCTAGTTGGTCGTCTATTTTTTTGATGTGAAAACTAGGACTCATATTTATAGACAATTCTATTTCAGTTAAGGAAACACCGGATCCCCTGGGAATTGAAATTGTTTGGTTGACTTGTAATATTTGTATTATTTAAGTACAAGTGTTTGGACCCCGCTGCTGGATTGTCTTCCGCAGGTGGTTTCACATCCGCAGAGGTTTACTCTTCTGCAGGAGTCTTCACTTGAACTCTTTACTTGAATCCTTCACTTGAACTAGAGAGTTGGTTGTTCATCTATAGAAGATCTTCGAATGGTTGTTCTGTAAGAAACTTATCTACATAAGAACAGAATTGTTCATCCGTAGATGGTTCTTACACTTAAGTCGATTTTACAAATTGACCAAGCATAATGTTTTACCGGCCATTATACACATAAATAAACACACATATAGGTTAACCTATATACATAAATCATACATCCAAATAATGAATTACAAATATTCATTACAAGTTTTAATTAAAGTTCTAAGCCTATACAAAAGGATCTATACCTATTGTTCCTAGATCTAACAATACTCCCCCTTAGGCTTAGACACTTGTAATCAGCTCTTCAAAACTAAAAGCTCCTTCATTCTTGACACCATCTTCTTGTTGAAATATGATACTGCATCCTTTTGATCATTGTATGTGTACTTGATCTCCATTATGCATATCTTTTGAAGTGTCTCAAAACATAATCCCAGCTTCTTCTATTGTTAGAGTTTCCACAACACTTTGAATGTTGACTATTTCTAGCTCATCTTGTTCTGACATTCTCAGTTCAGATACTTGCTTGATATCAGCTACTTTCAACAGCCCAGCCTCATATCTTCTTCTTTTATATGCTTTTGCTTGCAGTTTATTAATTACTTGTATGATATGCAAGTACAAGCATAGGTCATTCTGAGCTTGATCATCTTTGAGTTTTGGGCAAAACTTATCATGCAGGTATGAAGTGTAGCTTGGATGTAGAATTTTAATTTCAGTTGGATCAAACAGCCTTATACTCTTAGCTTTTTTCTTTTCTTTATTTCTCATCAACACCAATTTTTTAGTCTTCTCCACATATCCCCACTCAGTTATGGGAAGAGTGTATTGATTTCTTTCAATGACTTTGATGGCTGCTGTTTTTCTGTTAGTGTATCCAACCCTCCTTAAGAATTCATTATTAACCAATATAGAGGAGTTGGAGTTTGTTCTTCTTTCTATTTAGTGTCTTTTCTTGTGTTCCTCATCTTCCCTTCTTGCTTCCTTGAGTACATCATCCTTGAACTTTGTTTTCAACTTTCCAACCAACACAGAGAAATCTCTTCCTCTTGGGCTTATTGGGTAGTTAGAGATGATCAGACTTTGAAGGTCTTTAATGTCAGCATCAGGCAACAACAAGATTTATTCAAGTAAGTAGAAGTATTCAACTCTTCCAGATACTCTTTTGATAAGTGCACAGTCCCACTCTTGGTCATATTTCCAGGCCATAATCGTATTATCTTTAGCAATAGTGGGAGTTATGATATGATCAAACAACTAGATTAGAGAAGATTTCTCATTAGTGATCTTTCTCATAGTTGTGTCTAGAGGCCATACTTTCCCAAGGATCACCTCTCTTGGTTCTTTGATCAAATTTTCTTTCCCTTTGTGTTGATCTTTCCTTTCAACAGTTATTGGTTCAGCAGGGGTTTTGTTGTGTTGCTCAGTAGCAGAATTTGGAGCTTCAGTCCTGAATCTCACCCCAGTGCCAAGCTCAACAACCATTACATGTCCCATCTTCCTCCTTAGCTCACCAACTATTCTTCCCTTAAGCTCATGCATCTTGTAGTTATGACCTTGTAGCCAGTAGGTCATATTGTATTTTCTAAGCTTTGTTGTATCATAGTGACCCAAATCTTTCTTGATTTTCTAAATAGATTGAAATGTTATGAAAGCTTCATAGTCATAATTAAGGATCATGAATCTAGCAAGCTCAAATTTTTTTAGTAGATTCTTCATTTCAGTCAGACTCATCCTCTCAACCAAGTCGTATGGAAACCTATGGTTGATAAGGGTCATGAACATAGCTGACTCAGGCCTCTCTTCAAGTATGTCTTTTGTTTTAAGTAGATCAAATAACCTTTTATTGTTCTTTTTCTTTGTGTGACTTATATTTAGTTAGTTCTTTCCATTCAACATCACTATCAGTTTCAACATGAGTTACAGTTTTAAAGTGGAAACATCCACTAAAGGAGTGTGCTCTAGAGATGTAAGCTTTGATCTTTTAGGGTGAATCTCCAACATTAATCACCTCTTTCTTAGAAGTTCCTAAGTATTTCCTCTTCCTGGTGTATAGAATAAGTTGCTTAAAGTCTCAGAGGATTCTTTGATAGTTTTGTTGATGGAAAAGCATTTGATTCAAGGGCACAAATCTTCATCTTTAGCTCATCAATCTCTTACTCTTTCCTTTCTAACAGAGCAGATTCGGCAGAGAGTGAGTTGGTTACATGATCAATTTCCAATGCTAGCTTCTCTTTTTCAGGCTTCTCATGCTTTACTGACTCTTGAAGTTCTTCTCTCAGTTGAAGTAGTGAATCAATTACTTCATTATTGCATTGTGCATCTTCTCTTAATATTTTTAGTCTTGATTCTTGTTTTATCAACTGATCATCTTTTTCTTTTACCACACCCTTCAACTCCTATACTCTTTGCTTTCTTTGGTTTGACTTCATAATTAGTTTGTTATATCCAGCCACCAAATAGCTTTTGCTTAAAGAGATCTCCTTATCACTGAGATCATCTTCATGACAGGCATCAACATCAACATAATTGGCTTCTTCCGCACCTTCATGATATTGATCATCAATCTCATTATCACAAACTTCAATAGGTGCTACACTTGCTGAACTTGAGCAGGACTCAACTACTTGATGGGTCTTCTCTTGATGATGTTGTTGTTGTAGTTGATGCTCAAGATCAATGATTGGTAATACGAATCATCTTCTTGTGACACACAATGTTAGCCTCGAAGTCCGCCAACCAATCCATCCCAAGAACCAAATCAAAACCACCCAAGGTCATCACGAACGGTCTAACAGGAAATTTGTGAACTTCTAATTCCACATCACAGTTCCCTATCACCTTAGAAATCTTGGTAGACTTACCTATGGCAGTTTCTACATCAAAGGGCGCATCAACACGTCTACTACTAATAAGTAGCTTAGCACAGAAAGCAGCAGAAATAAAACTTTTACTGGCACCCGAATCAAATAACACAGAAGCTAAAGTTTGGTTCACTAGAAATGTACCGGACACAATGTTAGGGTCCGTCCTAGCCTCCTCCTGTGTCATGGTGAATGCCCTAGCACTCGCCCTCGGTCCTTCACCACTAGTTTTCTTCGCCCTGGAACCCTCGACCCTTGGCTTCTTACACTCCCTATTCATATGACCCTCTTCACCATAGTTAAAGCACCGGGCCGTACGACAGTCCCTGGACATGTGCCCTGCCTTCCCACATTTAAATCACAAGTTCGACCCAGACCTACATACCCAACTATGCTCTCTCCCACACCTACCAAAACTTCTTCGTACTCGCACCCGACGCGACCACACGGGGGTCGTCCACGCGTGCCTTCTTTTTATCCGTCCAGACATCACCCCGACCAAATCTCTTCCCATTCCAGTTTCTATCACCTACACCCTTCCGACTACCTTCAGCCACCACCACCACACCCCTATACGTGCTCGGTCGGGCGACAATCATGTGCCTGCGAATATCCGCTGGCAATCCCTGAATGTACCTCTTGATCTTTCGAGACAGAGGTGTCACCTGATCCGGTACCAGACGTGCCATTTCATTAAATTTGGTGGTGTACTTTTGGTGTGTCATCGTTCCCGCCTCCAGTTGCAGAAACTCCCTCTCGACCTTATCCATTTCACGATGAGGACAAAACTCCTCGATCACCAACTTCTTCAACTCCGACCATCTCATTCTTCCGATCGCCCGACTACCCTCGGCTTGGACTACATTGTCCCACCAGCATAGAGCCGAGTCTACAAAAGAGTGGGTAGCGAACTTAACTTTCTGGTCCTCTCTACACTCGCTGATATCAAGTACAGCCTCCATTTCCCTCACCCACCGATGAGCAGCGGCAGCAGTGCCGTTACCATCGAAAGTAGGGGGCTTGAATCTCATAAACACCCCGTAGTTACAACCTCGTACCGTCTCCTGCACAGGCTCTGCTTCTTCCTCTTCTTCTTCGTCATCAGACGGAACCGTCTCAGTCTCGGGCTGTCTTCTTTCACCCGTAGGTCTACTCCTTTCCCTTCTCTCCCCTTCTTTAACTGCCTTTATCACTTCGGTCACTACAGACGGTAGGATCGTCTGCATGACTTGATGCACTTCTTCCACAACTGCCTCCTTCACTGAGGCTCTCAGGTTAGCACTCTCATCTCTGCCCTCCGGATGAGGGGTTTCTGGTTCTTCATGAACCACCTTTTCGGCCCTAGGCCTTCCTCTCATAACCTGTGGTTTAGCACCACGTCCGCCACCACGCGACGCTTTAGATAATCTACCACCGGCCATCCTTACACACACACGCTGAAAGATTTAAACACTAATACGGTCATTCAAGGAAATGGCTTAGTTTATGGCAAGTATAGTAAGTCCCTAATTACGATGGCCAGTTGTGATTAGCCACTTACTTTACTCTTCATACCCCAAGCATTACCTGTCCTAACTACATCAGTATTTAAATCCACATACAACACATAACCACATACCATGCGCACATAAAACCAGTTATCTTTACGAAAATACCTGATGGCACACAGCTACTCAGATTGGCATCCCTTTCCTTCCCGTCCCATTCTCAGTTTAAGTTAAGGTTTATTTTGAAAATTTTACCCATTTCACTTAAACTTTGGCTGTGATACCAACTTGTAAGGCCCCGGTTTCCGGGACGCTTACAGCTGGTAAATCATCACACATAAAACATATACTTTACATTTAATCATTCATTAAAACATTACAGCGGAAACATAAAACTAATTTTTTTATATAATTACAAATGCTTTTGCAAGTTAATACAAGCGTTCGTTTCAAAACATCATTCGTTCGCATTACAATGCAAAAACATTAGCAAAAGAATGCCATTCAAAATGCCAAGTAGCTGCTCCGTGCCATCCTCAGCAACATTACCTGCCAACTGGAAACACATAAAATTCAGCGTTGCTGAGTGAGTTCTAGTTTTATAACAAAACATACTTTTCATTCATAAAACCATTCTTTCTCTTAAAATCATATTATACTTTACATCCATTCGTGATCATACATCGTACGTACATACAGATAATATCATTATTATCTTCGTCATTCTTTCGTTCATACTTTCATTCATTCATCATTTCGTTCATTACTTTCATCATCACCATGAACTTTACCCTTCATGCTCGTGATACTGTGCCTAAGCCTATAAAAGACCTTCATCGGTGATGCCCAACACCAAGTGGTCACAGTACCTAAGGTAAAGTTCAAGTATACCATTGTCATATGCTATGCCCTTCATGCTCGTGATACTGGACCTAAGCCTTTAAAAGACCTTCATCAGTGGTGCCTAGCACCAGGTGGTCACAATACCTAAGACACGCAACAATGGTTCATCATATGGTCAATCATAAAGAAAGACCCCAATGTGCATCCTTTGGGGTAGCTAACCCGCATACAGTTGAGCTAACACCTACAATGGGTGTGCACCTCCATACATTTGCTTGCAAGCTTTTCTTACATTCATTCATTCAATCATTAATGCATGCATTCATCATCATGTTCCTCTTTCATTATCTTTCACTTTACGTTACCTAATACTTCGTTCATTCATTATCATAACGCGTAGAGTCATGGGAAAGATAAACATACATCATCATAAGGAACATAAACATATCATTCGTACATCATCATGCAGGGCATCATACATACATAACATACATCATGCATAATCATGCAACATCATCATCATCATCATAAGCATCAATCACATATCATTACATGCCCATCATACCATCTATGACCTCAAAAGTCAACTTACATAACCCCTGGGAATCTCCTAGGTCAAAGCCTACATTTCCTATAGTTCATCCGCATTTGCCATCTGCATTGGACTTACTCATCCGCTTTCCTAGACTTAGTCAAATGCTCATCCGCATTGACTTCATCCGCATTTGACTTCATCCGCATTTCCCAGACTTAGTCAAATGCTCATCCGCATTTCATGCACTTAGTCAATGTTCATCCGCATTGACTTACCCATTGGTTAATGTTCATCCACATTAACCCCTTTCCATCCGCATTTACTTCCAAACACTTAGGCAGATTTAAAAATCTATCAAGTGGGTCAAAAACATCATATTCGATTTCCATGCACCATTCATTAGGTTCTAAGCTTAAATCTTACCATCTAAGCCTTAGAAACACCATCATACATCATCAAGCATGAACATAGTCACACATCACGTCATAACATCATCATACACACATTCAAACATACGGGTCCGAAACCCAGTTAAATCAAAACATACATTCATGCATTTCCAGCCCCAAAATCAGTTAAAAACCAGTAAAAGAGGGGTCCTAGAACTCACCTTTTCAGCTTTTGAGTATGGCTTCCTCCAAACTCGTTTGCAAGTTTAATTCAACCACTTAGAGACCCACTAAAAACATACCCGAACACATACAAGCACACATAAGCATAAACCCGATGACATAACGGGTTAAGAACATCATAAAAACACGAATTCTCACCTTGAATTCAAAATTCTTTCTTCTTGTTCTTCTTCAAACCCGAGTTCTGCTCTTTCTCTCTCTAAAATTCCGAACTCAAAAGTGAAAAGTGGCATGGCATGGGCGGCCATGCTACTTCTTACACCCACTTTTCAAACATTTTGTTCTTTTGGACACTTTTTACCCCTAGACTTGGGTTTATTTCCTTTTCTTCTCTTCTTTTACTTTATTCTGTTTTCTTGACTTTAAAATAACCGGGTGTTACAATGACCTTCTAATTCCACGTCACATCCTTCTATTACCTCAGAAATCTTGGTAGACTTACCTATGGCAGTTTCTACATCAAAGCAGCAGAAATAAAACTTTTACTAGCACCAAAATCGAATAACACAGAGGGTAAAGTTTGGTTTACTAGAAACGTACTTGACACAACATAAGGGTCCATCCTAGCCTCCTCCTGCGTCATTGTGAACGCTCTAGCGCTCGCCCTCGGTCCTTCACCCCCGGTCTTCTTTACCCCAGAACCCTCAGCCCTCGGCTTCTTACAGTCTCTACTCATGTGACCCTCCGCGCCACAGTGGAAACATTTCTCTGCTTTGCATTCCATTGCCATATGACCATGTTGGGGTTTGTTGGACCAAATCAAACTAGTTTAACCATTTAAACTATGAAAACGCAGCGGAATAAAACCTTAGTATGTTCATTTGTAATCTGAAAAATAAGGTTCATTTCATAACAACAACAAAGCCAAGAACATAAGGATCATTTATATGTGTTTGAACTAGCTACCAACAACAAATAACAACCCAAAAATGACATACAAACTACCTTTTGTATGCTGCTGAAAAACATGATGAAGGAGGAAGAAAATGAGCTTCTTGAATGACCAAAACACCAAGGAGAGGTGTCCTCAAGCATCCATACCCACAAGCATCAAGCAAGCACCTATCTTGCTAGGTTTTGACACCAAAATCACACAAAGAAAGCTGCTGAAAAGGATTTTCAGCTTCTATTTCTTAGAGCTGCTGATATGATTTTCAGCTTCTATTTCTTCAATATTGAAGAAGGAGAAAGGCTCTTGAGGATCTTGCATGTGAGAGAGAGAGAGCTAGATGGAGAGTGTGTGTGTTGTTTCAAGAGCACTAATGAAAACAAAAGATTCAACCCCTCTTAGGGGCGGCCGAATCCCAAATGGTGTTTGGGTTTTCCCCCCAAAACTCCCTTTTATCTTTGTTAAACTAGTAATTAGAATAAGTTATGTAATTACCCCTTTAATTATATAACTTATACACACACTCCTATTATTTGATGTTATTTAACCAAATTAAACAACATTACAAATAATATCCATGAACAAAATATCCATATAGGTTGTTCAATCTCATATGAAACTTATTTA
>BJCM01274105.1:30000-31372 GCA_018326385.1 Flaveria bidentis | reverse complement strand
CCCAAGCCTTCACTAGCTTGGGTTTCCCCGAGGCATCACACATCATAAACTCAACCCATTGACCATTCGAGGTTGAATGAATCACAGATTTCTATTTGTTCTCATTTTCAGACATTGAGGCAGATTTTTCTTTTCATAGGCCAGCTTTGTGTAAGGCCTGTTTGTGATAAACAGACGACTGGCTGATGGATTGAACTTTGGGTTCACTAGCCCTTTTTGGAGGCATCACAGAGTTCCTCTTAAAAGAGCTAGTTGTAATTGTAGAAAGTTCAAAATTCCTCCTCAGTGTCTGATAATAAGGACAATGAGGCGCTATGTGACCATACTCTCCACAATTATAGCAAGATCTGCTTTCAACTTTATGGTTTCTATCTTTTGGTGGAGATGTAGATGTCACACGATTGACCTTATTAGGTTTGGATTGACATACTTCTTTGTTAGATGTATGAGTTGGTTTTACAAACTTAATTGCTTTATCTGGTTTTACATCTTGGATCTCTTCTTTACCTGGACTTTGACACGACGCTCATGATTGATTAGGTTTTATAGTCTTTTTGGGTTTTAATTTGACTTTGTTTGACCCTGACTTTAAATTAACCTTTTCAAAATCAGTTTCTAGGTTAACACAAGGCATCTTTCCTTTTGCCTTTGAAGTGACCTCCTTTTGTTTAGAATCAGATTCATTTGATTTACTTACGGAATTCGGATCACTAACAAGAGGAGTGGACACCACGTGATCCTTGATGGGGTTATTGTTAATCGGTTTACTTTTGGTGTTCATCAAGGTCTTAGGTGGTGGTGGAACGACCTTGTATCCCAATCCCTCCTTATTGTTTCTCTCTCTCACTAAGTGTTGGACAATGTGTGATGAGCTTGTCCAACTATGCAGTTTTTTTAAAAGAGTTGACTTCTGCTTCTAAAACTGCTTTCTGCTTCTGAGTGTCCTCTAAGGAGTTCAGATAGTACCTAATGTCATTTTCTTGGTTAAAGGCAACTACCTTTGTTTCCCTAAGCTGTTTATTCAATAGGTCTATCTTTTCCTTGTAACTGTGCTCGTTTTGTTTTAACACTTTATTCGCCTCCGTGCATAGTTCTAGGTCCTTTACTAAGCTATCATTATGATCTAATAACCTAGCAAATTTTGAATCTATACTTTCTCTGAATTTATTACATTCTAAACAAGCATGATTATTAAACAGCTGGTCAGTAGTACTTACCTGAGATGTTGAAGAGGAATCAGCCATGAGTGCAGAGCCTGTTGATTCTAGTTCTGGTGATTCTGATGTTGAAGCAGATTTTTCTTCTTCAGGCAGATGGTTGACTATATTTGTAGTGTCTTCAGAATTTGACATCATGAGCTCTACTGCTATAT
>BJCM01274105.1:0-25000 GCA_018326385.1 Flaveria bidentis | reverse complement strand
CTCACATACATCATACCAGAAACATCCCAAGTCATAGCCTAAAAATCCTTCTTTCCAAAATTTCAGAATATTTTTCTAAGTCAAAGGCGCATGGACTCCATGCAGGCGCATCACCACTATGCGGGCGCATAAGAATACTTAGGCGAATGGGCACTATTTGGGCGCATGGGAACTATTTAGGCGCATGGTCAACACTTAGTTGCCTGGGAAAATATTCTAGACGCATGAGCACTATGCAGGTGCATGGGCTTGACTTAGGTGCATGGGCCTGACTTAGGCGCATAGGCACTTAAACATATAGGCAGTTAGGCGCATGGGAACACTTGGGAATTTTGGGCATAATCCTAGGCGCATGGGTAATGTTTGGGTGCATGAACTTTAGGCGCATGGCCAACTACCTTCTAACTATCATCAATTTTTCAGACCCAAAAATCCATTTCTAACTAGTTCCAAGCCTAATTCTAACGTACTAAGCATAATAAACAAGCCTAAAACATGAACATAACCAAAAATCATTCCCCGAATCATACACCCTCCAAAGCAGGCACACACACACGGGCACGCACCCACATTATAAAACATTAAAACATGCATTTCCAGCCTAAAACAAGTTAAAACATTTAAAAAGGGGGATATAGAACTCACCTCTTGCAACTATCAAGTAGGACTTCTTCAAACCCGGATGCCAATGAGTTCAAACATCTAAAAACCCACCAAAAATAAACAAACGAACACACAAAAAACATAAGCACATAACTGAAGCTGAAATCAGCCAAGAACACTTCAAAACACCAAAAACTAACCTTGAATCTACACTTATCTTCTTCTCTCTAAAACATAAGAATTCTTTGCTTTCTCTCTCTAGATACCATACGAAGAAAAGTTGATGGAACATGGGTGTGAATGGCCACACCCACTTTGTACAATATATTATAATATTTTGTCCTTTGTACACTTTTAACCCTTAAACTGAGTTTTATTGCTTTTCTTTCTTTTTCATCACTTTTTCTCTTCATTTCTTTTCTTTTCAAAATTTCTGTGTGTTACAAGTCCTCCCCCCTTATATAGGTTTCATCCTCGAAACCTGTTATTCCTCAAACAATTATGGGTAAGGTTGTCTCCTCTCTTCTTCGGTCTCCCATGTAGACTCGGATCCCTTCTAATGCTTCAGTTGTACTCGCACCAAGGGAACCACTTTATTCCATAATCTCTTCTCTTTTTTGTCGAAGATGGCAACTAATTGTTCCACATAATTCAACTGTTTGTCCACTTCGATAACCTCAAGTGGCACCACCATATCCTTATCGGCTAAGCACTTCCGCAGATGAGATAAATGGAATGTCTGATGAATCCCACTTAACTCATCAGGTAACTCTAACCTATAGGCCACCTCTCCTACTCAAGCAACGATTCGGAAAGGCCCTATGTACCTCAGGCTCAACTTTCCCCGCTTTCTAAATTGAATGATACCATTCCAAGGTGAAACATTCAGCATAACTCTATCACCCACCTTGAACTCAATCGGTCTACGTCCCTTATTAGCATACGACTTATGTATATCTTTGGTTGTATTTATAAAGGCCTTGATCTTTTCCAGTTTCTCAGTCGTAGCCTCAATCACTTCGATGCTCCCTAACTCCTTCTGACCAATATCACCCCAACATACGGGTGTCCTACAGCTCCTACCATATAGCATCTCATATGGCGGCATACCAATGCTGGCAAGATAACTGTTGTATGAGAATTCAGCTAACGATAAGTGTTCGTCCCAACTTCTAACCAAATCAATATGCATGCCCAAAGCATATCTTCTAGTATCTGAATAGTCCTCTCTGACTGACCATCCGTCTGAGGATGATAAGCTGTAATAATATGTAGCCTCATCCCCATTGCATCATGAAATCTCTTCCAAAACTTGGATGTGAACTGGGTGTCACAGTCAGACACAATAGACACGGGTACACCATGACGAATTACAATCTCCTTGACAAACAGATGCCCTAACCACTCGTATGAGTACATTTCATAGATCGGTAGAAAGTGAGCACTCTTCGTTAGATGATCAATTATCACTCATATAGCATTGTACTCTCTCGCGGTACATGGTAGCTTTGTAATAAAATCCATGGTAATATGCTCTCACTTCCACTCGGGTATATCCAATGGTTGGATCTTCCCATATGGCTTTTGATGCTCCACCTTCACTTGTAACCAAGTAAGACAGTTACTCACATATTCTGCTACCTCATTCTTCATACTCGGCCACCAATAATCATTCTTCATATTAGAATTCGCTCCATGAGTGTTTTCACCTAGCTCCATTAGACGATCAACTATCACCCATATAGAGTCTTATGAGCTCCATCCATAATTCGCTCTCAAAGATCTTCGTAATGAGGGATCCACAAGCGTCCAAAGAGGGTTCTAACTCCGTGAGTGTTTTCACCCAGCTCCGTGGATAGACCTTTCATCCTTTCGGAGTTAAAGTGATCTTCTTTCAATGCCTCGTCTTGAAACTCCTTGACCTGCTTCATCACGTCAGAAGTAATAACCAATTGATAAACTTTCTCCTGGATTGCTTCTGGTCTCTCCTTTCAGCTAAGGGCATCTGCCACAACGTTGGCCTTGCCCGTATGGTAATATTTTCACAATCATAATCCTTTATAAGTTCCAACCATCTCCTTTGCCTCATGTTCAGGTCCTTCTACTCAAAGACATACTTCAAGCTCTTGTGGTCAGTGAAGATGGTGCATTTCATCCCATATACGTAGTCACTCCAAATCTTAAACACAAAGACCACAACTGCTAGCTCCAAATCATGAGTAGTGTAATTAACCTCATGGACCTTCAACTATCGGGATGCATATGCAATAATCTTTCCTTGTAACATCAACATGTAACCCAACCCTGAATATGAAGCATCCAAATAGACTACTAAGTCTTCACTTCCTTATGGTAATGACAAGATTAGAGCATGCATCAACCTCGTCTTTAGCTTCTCAAAAGCCTTCTCTTGCTCCTCTGCCCATACAAACTTCACGTCCTTACGGGTTAGCTTGGTTAACAGATAAGCTATCTTTGAGAAGTTTGGATAAATCTCCTATTAGTAGCCGGCCAATGCCGAGAAACTAAAAATCTCGGATGGCGTCTTTGGAGACTTCCATTGCATCACTGCTTCTACTTTAGCTGGGTCGACCATAATCCCTTCAGGATTCACCATGTGACCCAAAAACTAAAATTCGCGTAACCAAAACACACACTTAGAGAACTTGGCATACAACTTCTCCCACCAAAGCGTCTCCAACACCTCCCAAATAGGACCGGCATGCTCCTTCTCGCTCTTTGAATAAATTAGAATATTGTTAATGACACAATCATCGATTTATCTGACATCGGCCAGCACACCCGATTAAACAAATCAATAAAAGAAGCTGGCACGTTGGTTAGACCAAAAGACATAACGAGAAACTCGTAATGTCCATAACGTGTGCAAAAAGCTGTTTTAGGAATATCCTGGTCCTTTACTTTCAGCTGATGGTAACCAGATCGGAGATCTATCCTCGAGAACCAACTGGCACCTTCGACCTGATCAAATAAGTCATCAATCCTTGGTAACAGGTACCAATTCTTCACCTTCAACTTGTTTAATCGATGGTAGTTGATGAATATCCTCATACTACTATCCTTCTTCTTTCCAAACAAGACTGAAGCACCCCAAAGAGAGATACTTGGTTGAATAAACCCTTTATCCAATAATTCTTGCAATTGAATCATTAGTTCCTTTATTTCTGTTAGAGCCAAACGATATGGTGCTTTAGTGACAGGCTGACCACCGGGCATCAAATCAATCTGGAACTCGATTTCACGTTCCAACACACCTGGTAAATCTTCTTGAAACACGTCGGGAAAGTCACACACAATGGGTACGTCGGACAGTTATGGTGTAGGCTTGTCCACAACCTTTAAGTTGGCCAAGGAGGCGCTACATCCACGCCTCAGGCACTTCCCCGCCACCGCTATCGAAATTACCTTCGCGATCATAGTAACTCGATCACCATTGACTGTCACCGAACTCCTGTCAGGCATTGTCACTTGGATTACCTTCTTGCAATACATAATATTCTCCTCGTAGTCCACTCACCAATCCGTTCCTAGGACTACATTGAACCTGCCTAAGATCATCACAAACAATCTAGCAGGAAACTAATGACCTTCTTGTTATATATCACAACCTTCTATCAGGTCAGAAATCCTAGTAGACTTACCTATGGTAGTTTCTACATCGAAGGGCTCATCTAACAGACATATTAGAACTAAAAGCAGTAGAAATGAAACTCTTACACGCACCAGAATCAAATAACATAAAAGCAAGAGTTTGGTTTACTAGAAACATACCTGACACAACATTAGGGTTCGTCCTAGCCTCCTCCCTGGTCATCATGTAAGCTCTTGCGCTTGCCTTTTGACCTTCAATTCCAGCCATTTTCTTTGATCTGTATCTCTCAGCCCTTGGCTTCTTGCAGTCGATGCTCATATGACCCTATCCACCATAGTTAAAACACTTCGTCACCCATAGTTTCTAGCCATGTGACCTGGCTTCCCACATTTGAAGTAGACGTCCAATCCCCAATTACACTCTCAAGTATGCTCCCTTCCACATTTACCACACCTCTTCGACCCCACACCAGATGTGGTTGTATGTTGGTCATCCACCCTCACAACCTTGTTGTTTTGAGCTACCGATCCAGGTCCAAATCACTTTGTGTCCTGTTCCTATCACCACCGCCACCTTTCTTGTTCACCTCAACCACTGACACATCTCATTCATCATGCAACCTACCTGCCATATCAACCACTTACCTAAAAGTGCTCGGCCGAGCGGTGAACATGTGCCTGCAGATATTTGCCAGCAAACCCTAGATCTATTGTTTAATCTATCGTGAAAAGGGTGTCAACTTATCTGACACCAGCCTTGCCATCTCATTGAACTTGGTAGTGTAATGATGGTGTGTCATTGTTCCCGCCTCTAGCTGTAGGAACTCTCTCTTAATCTTATCTAGTTCCCGGTGAGGACAAAACTCCTCGATCACCATCTTTTTCAGCTCACTCCACTTCATCTTTCTAATAGCCCTGCTACCCTCGGTCTGGATGATATTATCCCACCAACATAAAGTTGAGTCCATGAATGAGTGAGTGGCAAACTTCACCTTTTTGTCCTTTCTACATTCGCTAATATCAAGTATAGCTTCCATCTCTCTCACCCGTCGGTGGGCAGTAGCAGCATTACCATTTCCATCAAAAGTCGGGGGTTTTCATCTCTGGAATGCCCCATAATTACAACCTTGTGTTGTTTCTAGCATAGGCTCTTCCACCTTCTCATCACTAGAGACAACCGTTTTTGTTTCCGGTTGTTCTCTTTCTCCCCTCTCCTCGTTCCCCTTTACAGAGGTCTTCTTCTTTCCCTTCCGCTCATCTTCCCTCACAGCTCTAATCACTTTGGTTACCATAGACGATAGGATTGTCTGCATGACCTGGTGAACCTCCTCAATAATAGCCTCCTTCACTAAGGCCCTCAAATTGGCACTCTCATCACCACCCTCCTAGTGATGGGTCTCGCCTGTCTTGGCTCTACTTCTAGTGACCCGTGATCCAACACCACATCCATCACGACCTCCACCTCGTGAATCCTTTGAAGATCTACTACCAGCCATCCTCTAAACACACTATAAGATTCAAACACCAACACGGTTATTCAAGGTAATAGCTCAGTTTATGTCAAGTATATTAAGTCCCTATTTACGATGATCAGTTGTGATTAGCCACTTACTTTACTCTTCATACTACGATCATTTCCTATCTTAACTATATCAGTATCCAAATCTACTAAGAGCATATAAATAAATAAAAATATGCAGATAATAGTGCTTAACATTAAAGAAGGTACCAGATGGCACATAGCTACTTGAGCTAGCATCCTTCCATTTGTCCCATTCTCAGTTTAAGTTTAGGTTTTCAAAAATATTTACCTATTTCTCATAAACTTTGGCTCTGATACAAACTTGTAAGGCCCCGAACCCGAAACACTTACAGTCAGATAACCATTGCACTTCATACTTAAAAATACATAAGTTTTATTTTAACAACACAGTGGAATCATTTAACTAAAACCATTTCATATATTAATAATCACTTTTACCAAACAATACAACATTGTTAACCGTTACAAAATATTGTTTGATTGCATTACAACACAAAAACATCATTATAATATAAAATAAATGTCATCTAAAACTTGCCAAGTAACTTCACCTCGTGCCGTCCTCAGCAACCATTACCTGCCAACTGGAAAACATATAAAACTCAGCGTTGTGGAGTGAGTTCTAGTTTTATAAATAAAATACTTTACTTTCTATACTTTAATTCATGATCATACATCATACGTACACATAGATAATATTTATTATTATCTACCTCCATCATTTGTTTCTGTATGCTTCGTTCATTCATTATTATCTTCCATTTTCATCTGGAGCAATACCATGTGCTATACCCCGAACATTGTGCACAAAGCTAGTTACTAGGCCTAAGGTCATACCACACAAAAATTTTAAAAGATGTAAAAGGAAGAATAATAGTGCAGAAAAAAAGGGAAATGTAATTTAACCCAAGTTGAGTGGTTAAATGTGTAAAGAGTACAAAATTTTATATTGTATTGTACAAAAGTGGGTGTGGCCACCCATATTACCCTTCACATAACTTTTATCATTCGAGTTCTAGAGAGAAAGAACAGGAGTTCGGAACTTGAAGAAAGAATGAGAAGAAGGCTGAATTCATAGCCTCGAGTATATGCTTATGTTGTATTTTTGTGTTCGGTTGTGTGTGTTTTGGTGAGTTTTAGGGGTTGGACTAATTTGTATATGGGTTTGAAGGAAGTCAAACTCAAAGTTGCATAAGGTGAGTTCTAAAACCCCTTTTTTAGATGTTTTTAACTTCTTTTGGGGCTAAAAATGCATGTGTGAATGTTTTTATAAAATGGCTAATTATACCCATATGTTCATGTGTGTGTATGCGGGTGGGATATAATTTGGATGTATTATGATGTTATGATCATGTTATATGTATGTTTTGTTGCTTAGAATATTAGTACTAAGCCTAGAACATGATGAATGATGATTTTGGGGGATTGAATGACGTTGTTTAGACTAGGTTGGTTACTCATGCACCCGAATTTGGCCCATGCGCCCAACGGTTGAATTGCCTAAGTTTTTTCCCCAGACGCCCAAAACCCATGCGCCCAAATAGTTGCTATGTGCCTAGATTAGGTTGAAATTGACTAAGTATTCCATGTGCCTAAACTACCGATGTGCCCGGGCACTCATGCGCCTGCATAATGCCCATACGCCTAGAAAATACCTAAATTAACCAAGTGTTGGGTCATGCGCCAAAATAGTGCCCATGCGCCCAAAGGTTTCCCATGCGCCTAAGTGTTCCAATGCGCCCGAAAGGTCATGCACCTACATAGTGCTCATGCGCCTAAGGACTTAGAATATTTTCTAAAATTTTGAGAAAAAAGGAAATTTTAGGCTATGACTTGGGTTATTCCATGGGGTGATGTAGGGTGCTTATATGATCACGTATGATGTTATATGTGATGTTTATTATGATGTTATGCATGTTATGTATGTTTCTTTATGTTCCTTATTATGTATATGTTTGTGGCTTCATGTGGTATGTTAATATCAATAAACGTAAAGTATTATGTAATGAAAGCGGAAATTAATGATGAATGAAAAGTGGAACGTAAAGAAAGAATGAATGCATGCATTAAAGTAAGAATGAACGTATGAAAAGTCTTGCAAGCACTATAAGGAGGTTCACACCCAATGAAGGGTGTTAGCTCAACGATATGTGGGTTAGCTACCCCGGAAGGATGCACATTGGGGTCTAATCTTTATGATTGACCATATGCATGGGACCCTTTTCACTTTCCCTAGGTACTGGAGTTAGCTTCGTGCACAATGTTCAGGGTCTATAAGAGACCTCAGGCCCAGTAACCAGCTTCGTGCACAATGTACGGGGTATAGCACGTGGCATTGGTCCGGAATGTAAGTAAGGAAGATAATGATGGATCTACGAAGGATACGTAAGGAGGACTATGAATGAAAATGAAGGTTAATGATGACGTACAAAGATGATGAATAAATGTTAACGAACAATGATGAAAGATAGTAAAATTATCCATTTGTACGTTGATGCATGATCGTACATGAAAGTAAAGAATGTTTTAAGCAAAAGTGAAGTATTTTATATTATAAAACTAGAACTCACTTAGCAACGCTGACTTTTATGTGTTTCTGGTTGGTAGGTAACTGTTGTTGAGGATGGCACGAGGCAGCTACTTGGCATTTTTGGATGGCATCCATTTGTTTAAATTATGATGTTTTTGTGATGTAATGCAAACACTGATATTTTGTAACAGTAAACTACATTGTATTATTTTGCAAAAGCAATAATTTATTTATAAAATGGTTTTTAAGTTAGTCTGTTATGATATTTAAATAAATTCAAATGTATGTTTCATGTCTTTTGTGCAATGATTGACTAGCTGTAAGCGTGCCAGGAACTATGAGTTTTGAAAAAAATAATTCCACTACGATATTTTCTTAAAACATCTTTCGTACGCGTTATGGACATTACGAGTTCCTTGTGATGTCTTTTGGATTAACTAACGCGCCAGCTGCTTTTATGAACTTGATGAATCAAGTGTGTCGGCCGATGTTTGATAAATCAGTGATTGTGTTTATTGATGATATCCTGATATATTCAAAGAGCGAGGAGGAACATGCCGGTCATATTCGGGAAGTTTTAGAGACGCTGAGGAAAGAGAAGTTGTATGCCAAGTTCTCCAAGTGTGCGTTCTATTTTCGTGAAGTTCAATTTTTGGTCACGTGGTGAATCCCAAGGGAATTATGGTGGACCCGATTAAAGTAAAAGCGGTGATGAAATGGAAGTCTCCAATGACGCCATCCGATATCCATAGTTTCTTGGGGTTGGCGGGATATTACTAGAGATTCATTCAAGACTTCTCTAAAATTATTTCTATGTTGACCAAGTTGGCCCGTTAAGATGTGAAGTTTGTATGGGGTCAAGAGCAAGAGAAGGCTTTTAAGAAGTTAAAGGCAAGGTTGAGTTAAGCTCCTGTCTTGTCATTACCTGAAGGAAGTGTGGATTTGGTGGTCTACTCAGATGTTTCTTACTCGAGGTTGGGTTGTGTGTTGATTCAGTGAGGAAAGGTTATCGCATACACATCCTGACAACTGAAAGTTCATGAGGTTAACTACCCTTCTCGTGACTTGGAACTAGCAGTTGTGGTCTTCGCGTTAAAGATTTGGAGGCACTACTTATACGAGACGAAGTGCACAATCTTCACAAACTACAAGAGCTTGAAGTACTTCTTCGAGTAGAAAGATTTAAAAAATGAGGCAGAGGAGATGGTTGGAGCTCATAAAGGATTATGATTGAGAGATCCATTACCATCCGGGCAAAGCCAATGTGGTGCCAGATGCCCTTAGCCGAAAGGAGAGGCTTGAACCAATTCGGGTAAAGGATTATCAGTTAGTGATGACCTCCGACGTGATGAAGCAGGTCAAGGAGTTTCAAGACGAAGCATTGAGAGAAGATCGTCTTAACTCCGAAAGGACGATAGGTATGGTCGTGGAGTTGGATGAAAACACTCTCGGTGTTAGAACCTGATTCAGAAGGATTTGCATTCAGCGTTATGGGGATTTATGTGGAAAAATTATGGAATAAGCTCATAAGACTCGATACTCCATTCATCCCGGTGCTACCAAAATGTATCACGATATGAAGAAAGATTATTAGTGACCGGGTATGAAACGCAATGTAGCAGAGTATGTGAGTAAGTGCCATACTTTCTTGAAAGTGAAGGCAGAGCATCAGAAGCCATACGGGAAGATCCAACCTTAGGACATACCCGAGTGGAAGTGGGAGCATATCACAAAGGACTTTATCACGAAGTTACCGCATACCTCGAGAGGATATGATGCCATATGGCTGATAGTTGATCATCTAACGAAGAGTGCTCACTTCCTACCGATCCACGAGACTTATTCCTTTGAGAGGTGAGCAGATCTATTCATCAAGGAGATTGTAAGTCGCCATGGTGTACTAGTGTCTATTGTGTCTGATCGTGACACTCGGTTTACATCTAAGTTTTAGAAGAGATTTCATGATGCTATGGGGACGAGGTTAGACATTAGCACAACTTATCATCCACAAACGGAAGGTTAGTCAAAAACGACCATTCAGGCGATAGATGATATTCTTTGTGCGTGCGTCATTGATTTTGGAGGAAGTTGGGATGACCACTTACCGTTAGCTGAATTCTCATACAATAACAATTATCATGCCAGCATTGGTATGCCTCCTTATGAGATGCTATATGGTAGGAGATATAGAGCACCCGTTTGTTGGGGTGATATCAATCAGAAGGATTTAGGAAGTATCGGGGTGATCGAGGCTACAACTGAGAAGTTAGAAAAGATCAAAGCCTTTATGAAGGTAGCTAAAGATAGACTAAAGTCATATGCTGATAAGAGGCGTAGACCGATTGAGTTCAAGGTGGGTGATAGATTTATGATGAAGGTCTCACCTTAGAAGGGTATCATTCGGTTTAGGAAGAGGGGCAAGTTGAGCCCAAAGTACATAGGGTTTTTCCGAATCATTGCTCGAATAGGAGAGGTGGCCTATAGGTTGGAGTTACCCGATGAGCTAAGTGGGATTCTTCTAACATTCCATGTATCTCATCAGCGGAAGTGTCTAGCTGATAAGGATATGATCGTACCATTGGAGGATATTGAAGTGGTGAATGGTTTATTTATGTGGAGCAACCAGTGGCAATCATTGATTGAAAGGAGAAGTGGTTACGAAATAAAAGGGTTCCTTTGTTGTGAGTACAGTGGAAGCCCAAGAAGGGATTTGAGTCTACATGGGAGACTAAAGAAGAGATAATACAACATTACCCACATATGTTCGAGTAATACCAGGTTTTGGGGACGAAACCTATATAAGGGGGTGGACTTGTAACACCCGTAATTTTAAGGTTGTATAAGGAAGAATAAAAGTGCAAAAAAGAAGGGAAATGGAATTTAACCCAAGTTGAGGGGTTAAATGTGTAAAAGCTACAAAATTTTATATTATTATGTACAAAAGTGGGCATGGTCGCCCATATTGCCCTTCACATCACTTTTTGCATTCGAGTTCTCGAGAGAGAAAGAGCAGGAGTTCGGGACTTGAAGAAAGAACGAGAAGAAGGTTGAATTCAAGGTAAGAGTTCATGTTTTGAGGTGTTCTTGGCTGATTATAGCCTCGAGTATGTACTTATGTTGTGTTTTTGTGTTCAGTTGGGTGTGTTTTGGTGGGTTTTAGGTATTGGACTTATTTGCATACGAGTTTGAAGGAAGTCATACTCAAAGTTGCATAAGGTGACTTCTACAACCTCATTTTTACATGTTTTTAACTGATTTTAGGACTACAAACGCATGTGTGAATGTTTTATAAAATGGGTAATTATACCCATATGTTCATGTGTGTTTATGCGGGTGGGATATGATTTGGGTGTATTATGATGTCATGATCATGTTATATGTATGTTTTGTTTCTTAGAATATTAGTACTAAGCTTAGAACATGATGAATGATGATTTTGGGGATTGAATGATGTTGTTTAGACTAGGTTGTTTGCCCATGCGTCCAACGGTTGAATTGCCTAAGTGTTTTCCCCAGACGCCCAAAACCCATGCGCCCAAATAGTTCCCATACACCTAGATTATGTTTAATTTGACTAAGTGTTCCATGAGCCTAAACTGCCCATGCGCGCGGGCACTCATGTGCCTGTATAGTGCCTATGTGGCTAGAAAATACATAAATTGACTAAGTGTTGGGTCATGCGCCCAAATAGTGCCCATACGACTAAAAGTTTCCAATGCGCCTAAGTCTTCCCATGAGCGTGAAAGGTCATGTGCCTGTATAGCGCTCATGCGCCTAAGGACTTAGAATATTTTCTGAAATTTTGGGAAAAAGAAAATTTTAGGCTATGACTTGGGTTATTCCTAGGATTAATGTAGGGTGCTTATATGATCATGTATGATGTTTTATGTGATGTTTGTGATGATGCCATGCATGTTATGCATGTTATGTATGTTTCTTTATGTTCCTTATATATTTCTGTGGCTTTGTGTGGTATGTTAATATCAATAAACATAAAGTATTATGTAATGAAAGCGGAAATTAGTGATGAATGAAAAGTGGAACGTAAAGAAAGAATGAATGCATGCATGAAAGTAAGAATAAACATATGAAAAGTCTTACAAGCACTATAAGGAGGTTCTCACCCAATGAAAGGTGTTAGCTCAATGATGTGTGGGTTAGCTACCCAGGATGGATGCACATTAGGGTCTAATCTTTGTGATTGGCCATATGTAAAGGACCCTTGTCACTTGCCCTAGTGTTAGGACCGTGTACGTACGGAGTACTAACTAATAATGCATGTATACATAATCAAATAGTGCGGAATCCTATTTGATTGGCGATCCAATCAGTGAGAACGTAGTTTCAATCAATCTAGAGATTAGTGAAACGTTATAAGCGATTAGAACACGATCAACTGTGATCTATGAAGTTGGAACAGGTTCTCTGGCGTCTCTGGATGGCTAGGGTATGTATGTGAGTCGAAATTCTTCAAGTGTTACATTTTTCCACTAATTAAGTGGTATTTATAGGTTAGGGTTTGTCAATCGTACGACTGAACCATTAGTATGATTCAGCCGTGCGACTGAATCATACGATTGGTTACCCTCAGTCGTGCGACTGAGCCAATCTTATTTCTCAATCGTGCGACTGAACCCATCTTCTGGTTCAGTCGTGCGACTGGTCCATTAGCATGATGTGTTCATATGTATGGTCCATTCGCATGAAGACTTCATACAATTAAGTTTAAACACATTTCTCAACCATTCTTGACTAAGAACTATGTAAACAACCACAAACCTATATAGTTAGTTCAATATGCATTATGATACAATAAACAATGAATCATTAAACATTATAAGCATCAATCACATATTTCATTTCATTCAACTCATTCATTACATATATGTAAGACATGAAAGACATTTTACATTAAGCTCTTAAACTAGGTACACATGTATCAACAAACTCCCCCTTGCACCTAGTTTACATCATTGTCTAACATTTTTCATTAGCTCATCAAACTTCTTGTACTTTTCCTCTCTAGTAACTCCGGCATGTATCTCGAATGCCAAACAAAGTCGTATGACATTTTGGAACTAGAAGGCTTGTACAATGTCTAGCGAGTCATAGAATAGTGGCCACTTGTATAATGTATACACATCGTCTGAAGACAAGTTGGTCAGCCACATAGGGTCAAACACACAAATAGTTTCCATCTTGCTCTCTTTTTGTAATACTATGACCGCTTCACCTGTTCTCCAATCGTAATACCACCATTTAAAGTGTGGAGTGAAGTCCTGTGGCATTTCTTGTAAGGGAATCTTAGACATAGTGCACGGAGGACTCCACTTCAGCACCACCTTTGATTTTCCATATATCGGGTCCACTTCAGAACTTTGGATGTACCTCTTCTGTTATTGAGGGCTGAAGTTTACCCACCTGGTGTGGTATTCCTTCCTTAGTGCAGCCTCAAACCAGTCTGACATTTTCCTCAGATCAACATATAACAAGTTTAGACGCGCCAGCTGGTTGAGCTCAAAACCAAGGAGAGTCTTCAGATCGTGTGGAAATATGAAGTACTCTATACCCTTCTCCCTCTAAACTGCATACAAGTTAAGATCTTCAAAACACGCCCATGCAATGATCTTGCCTGACACCTTTAGATGTTTCTTGACTTTGTATAGCTTGGTGTAGACATTTGGCTTTTGTGCAGTCCGTTGGGCTCGTATCTCAGCAAAACAAGCCACCCATTAAGCCTTCTTGATATCAACATCAGCGTTTGAGGCTTGGGCTTGGCTTTCATTCTTTTCTGTCTCCTTTTCCAACTCATCCAGTTTGTCAAACGTAGCACTGCCAAGAGTTTCCCAAGTTGGGGATCACATTGCCCTCTCGGTCAGTGTACTCTGGATAGTCGTTTGCTGTGACATCCTCGATTTCTATTTCATCCACATCGTTGAGCTCTTCGTCACTCGCAATATCAAAAGTAGGCGCATCTTTGACAATCTCATTAGGATTTAGCCTGAATATCTCAGCAAGCTGCTCATCAATAAGGTCGTGAATGATTTCTCCTTCTTCGGGAGTGTAGCTCACCGACCTTCTGACAATCCCTTGCAAATCAAGAATCATTGTGAATTGAGACTTGATTTGCTATATGGGAGCAACATCATACTCGTCTTGCTGATATGTTTGATCTGCTTGATTTAAACATGTAAACAAATCAACAGTTAGTATTTAATCAAGACAATCAACCATTTGATAAAGATATATAAACATTAATTATATAATATTAATACAAGATTCAAGTACAAAGTTTTCAAATACATAAACTTCTATGCATTGCTTTTGTCTTGAATAGCCGGCTTCTCAGCTGGGGGCAGAGGATGATGCTCCTTGGTCTTGGGTTCTTTTAGTCCTCCTTTCTTGACCCTGAGCATATGCAGCTGCATCCTCTTCATCATCATCATCATCGCCCTTCTTTCCCTGTGTGCCTAGAGCATCACTTTCCTCCTCATCATCAGTCTCATCATCATCACCATCATCATCATCACCATCATCATCATCATCATCTTCATTATCATCATCATCACCTTCTCTAATCTATAGAGGCTCATCTTTAGATCCCTTCAGTTTGAGCATGATAGTCTTGTTTGAGGCCTCCAACTCTTCAATCCTCTTACTGATTGGTCATTGCGCTCTTGGAGTTGGGATATCTGCTGTGCTTGCTGGGCAATCTGCTATGCTTGGGTAGCATTTAGCTCCATAAGCTAACATAGTTGAGCAGCTTTCTCTTCATCAACAGCTAACAGCTTCAGCACCATGGTGGTGGTAGATGTGGTGGATATGGGAGATGTGGAAGTGATAGGTGGTGGTTGAGCAGCAATCTGCTATGAAGGGTAGGCTGTAGTGGTGGTGGTTGGGAGTGTGGAAGTGATAGGTGGTGTGGTGGTGGTGGTAGATATGGTGGATATGGGAGATGTGGTGGTGGTGGTAGTAGTGGTGGTGGTTGTGGCAGTAGTGGAAGTAGATGTGGTCAATGAAAATCATGGCCTCTTACCCTTTTTGTCGTAAGGATGAGCCATCCTCTTCCTCCTGGAGCCTTTAGGCACAGAGACTCCCCCTTGGCTACTGGGCTGGTCGGGGGTGTAAGATGGATCAGTAGTAACAGCATCACCGGACTCACCCTAGCATCCACCAACCGCCCTGAGCCCTCTTTTAATGGCTACGACCCGGCTCCACACCATTTGCATAAGTGGCTCCTCATTAGACTCCTCGTCCTCCTCTATCTGGAAATCAGGATGACTGGGAGCAGACTCGGGTCCACCCTGACCATCACCTCCTTGATCATCTTCATGGTCATCATAGTTAGAATCATCGGAGGGTAGAGCAATCTGCTCAACATCAGAATCACTCTCATCGTGGCGCCACTTCCTCCTAGCTGGCGCCACATAATCCTCCCGGGCCAGATGCCCAAACAGTCTCCTTACCAGGGGCTTCACCTGCTTGCCCCAGTAGACTTTCATCATGCCTAAGGTGGTATCATCCATCACCTCAAGCACCACATCATCTTCTTTCTCCTTAGGCAGTGAGGGCACCTTTTGGTCGATAATCAGCTGACGGAAACGTGGATACATATAGAAACCCTCCTTTCCCTTGGCTTCTATGTTCTCAACCTAGTAGTTGAAGATCATCCGTGAGAAGCTGAACGGATGATTCAGTACCAGAGCCACATAGGCGTTCTAGATCTAATCAGACAGCTCATCAAAGCCTCCCTTCCTCAAGGCTATGCACTTTAGCAACACATGGACTAAATACTTGAGTTGGGGGCACATGTTGCTCTTGTTGAGCACACCTGCGTTTATGTCCCCCGCATACTTAGCTCAAAGAAAACAACCTCGGACTGTCAGTGGATGTAGTCTCGTTAGGCAGTCAGCATCATCACCCAACTCTAACACTCCCCTCAAGTCTTCCTCACTAATCTCTATCTATTCACCAAATATGGTACTCCTAATACGATGCGGTTCAGCAGACCTGTCGACTATCGTGCTTTCCCAGAACGCCTGCCGAATCGATCAATACGGTGTGCACAAGGTAGATATAGCCTTGAAGATCCTTAATCTCCATAGGAAGGCAATAATCTCAGCAAAATCAGAGGCATTCCTGGAGGTGACATCCAGATGTGCACAAAAGTTATGCTTTGTGCTCATGGTCCATCTACTCGCCATGTTTCTGTTAAAAAAGATAAATAAACGTTAGAGTTTGTGTAAGTGAACAAAACTTGAATTTACTGGACTTGAATCATTCTGTTCTATCGTGGGAATAGACAGACCGACTGAGTCTTAGTGATGCGAATGAGCTCAGTCGTGCGAATTAACCTATGACTTAACTGAGTCGTATGATGTTCTATGTGGTTGAACCAGTCATGTGACTGAATTCATACGCACGGTTCATTCATGCAATTGAGTCATTCGCCCATTTCAATTGTGCGATTGAAGTTCATTGGTGTGTCCATTCGCATATGTCTCTAAACGGTACTGTAGGATTGACTCTTGGTCTATACTCGATGTTAAGTGTTCAGGTTATACTCTTTAGACTCGTAATCCATCAAAGCAACACTTAGTACCAATTAATTTGATGATTAAGTACAAATTAGTGGTTTATTTAGAAGGTTTTGTCTCGGTCTTGTTTAGACTCGATTTGAACTTTAGGACTTGATTAATCTATGCATTTTGGTCAATTTTAGTCTTGCATTACCTGTAGAAACAAAGAGTAATCGGTTAGTCTCACAAACAGGGCGTTAAATCACAAGTATGAAATTTGGGCAGAGTAATCTTGTTGTCATGCGATTTAGGTGCGATTTGGGGGTGATGAGTGTCTGCGACCGACTCCCCCTCTATTTATACTAGGGTTTCCTTCAGTCGTGCGACTGAACCTATTCACACTCTTAATTCATGTGACTGAGGCTCAGTCGTGCGATTGGCTCAGTCGGTCACCTTTAGTCGTGCGATTGGTTCATTCTTGTGATCCAATCGTGTGAATGGTTCATACTCATGCCCCATTCGTGCGACTGGTCCATACATATGGTCTAGTCGTGCGTCTGGTCCATACTTATAGTCCAATCGTGCGAATGACTCTGACTTGTTAATTTGACATTGTGCACTTTAAAACCCTTATCCTTTTAACAATAGATAAAATGTTTTCAGCAATGATCATCTCAGACATGGCCTTTTTAGATTGAAAAACCTGTTGATAACCTCAGACGTGATCCTTTTACTTAAAGCAAATTTGTCACCTTAGACGTGACTCATTTTTAATTTTGAATGTTTTGGTCACCCCAGACGTGACCCTTTTGAGTGAGTGATTCACAGATGAAGTCTCGATGCCTAGTCCGACTTTTACCTACTAAATGACTGAAATGAAAAAAATAAAGCAACTAGAAAATTTAACAAACAAAATCAGGACATATTTTTGTATTTTTGTTTAGAGATTGGATATTAAACCTATTAGAGTAATTCTAATCGATTTTAATTCCTAGACAGCACAGCTTCAATTCTAGTTAATCGTTTATGGTACGATTCATTTTGGAATCATACAGGTATATCAGAATCACTTGGGATATTTTAATAAACGATTTTGATTCTTAATCCTTGTTTTCACTGATAGTCAATAGCAATTTTAGGAAACATACTAGAGCTACAAGATGCACACAATGATTTTGACTTTCAAGAACTGCAGCTCACGATGATTGTATGATTGTCGGTATACTTGTCCTCTTAAATCTATACACGGACTTTTGACAGACACTGGTGATGAGTTAAGGTTTAATTATTTCAACAAGCTTGTGTGGTTCCCACGCTTGTATGGTAATCAACGTTCCTCAGGAGATTTTTGAGCGGTCTGCGGGTATATTTCAAGAAGAGACTATTTAAAGAGCTTTCAAAGAGATGCTAAGCTTCAGGTCAGTGTCATCGCACAGCACAGAGGCGCAAACAACAATGAGTTCTAGAATATTTAAGTTATGCATATCCTTAGGTCAGTGCCACCGCACAACAGAGAGGCACACAACCTATCTTCTTGTTTGAGAAATTAATTTTCTTTTTGCACATATCGCACCAACAACATAAGTTATTAGCTAGATTGTTTTATGCATTTTTCATGTGCTTTGCTCATATATTATGGTCGTCCGAACACATATGTGGCGTTTATTTTGCTCTTCGCCCCTTATTGGAACAGTGTTGTTTGTGTTAACCAGGGATAAGATGGGAATCCACAATAGGCTGAACAACTTAGTTTGTAACTGGAACCACCAATGAGGTCTATTTGTCTATTGTGTTGAATCTACTGACACATCATATAATAAACTAACAGCCTCTATTTCTACTTTCTCTATGTTATCTTGGTAGCCTACTAGTTATGCTATCATTTTTCCTTTTATTTTGCTTAGACTTTTTAGACTTAAACTCTAACTTTTGCATCTTAAACACTTGAACTTTTGAAGTCCCAAATAATTTGTTCCCTGTGAACTATCATTTTCCAATTTCGTTGAATCAGTATCATAGATTTGATTACTTTTCTTTTAGCTAAGTTGTCCTCCTTCCTCGTTTTTTTAATAAGTAATTAAATAAAACGACTAATTTAGTACTAATCTAACATATTCTCCCCCTAAAATTCTAAAACCAAAAAGATTTTTGAATTTTTGGAGTTTATAGACGAAGAAATAAAAAAGAAGATTAAATAAATGAAATAAAAATAATAAAATAATAAATAAATAAAAATGACTCTACTCATCGGACTATGGACTTTCGTCTTCTGGAATCACTTCACATTTCTTTTTCACGCCGTTGACCTCTAACAGATATAAAAATCTCAGTTTATCAAAACCTTTTGCATAGAGTTCGGCGCGTTGAAAGTCTATATTAATTTTAACCGCATCTATTAAATTCTTTTCAAAACAATCATGTATAAAGTGATATTTAATCCATATGTGTTTAGTTTTAGGATGTTGGACCGGATTTTTAGTTACGGCGATAGCAGCAAAATTATCAACAAATATAGCAGTGTTAGAGAATTTCAAACCATAGTCACGCATTTGCTGTTGAATCCAGATGATTTGTGAACAGCAGATTGCAGCAGCAACGTATTCAGCTTCACATGTTGATAGAGCAACGGAGGTCTGCTTCTTACACTGATAGGTAACTAACCGTCTACCAAAGAATTGACACCCTGCTGATGTTGACTTATAATTCATTTTGCAGCCGCCATAATCCGAATAGCTATACGATGTAAGCTCAAAGTCATCGTCATGAGGATACCACAACCCGAGTGTTGGTGTACCCTTCAGATAACGAAATATCCTTTTAACTCCTATAAGATGGTTGACTTTGGATTTCGCCTGATATCTGGAACACAGAACGTCGCGTACATGATATCAGGTCGTGAGGCAGTGCGGTACATGAGGGATTCGATCATTCCTCGGTACATGGTGGCATCCACCAGATCACCATTTTCATCGGGTGCCATGTCGTGGTTTGTAGCAAGTGGTGTCCTTGCTGCCGAAGCACTCTTCATATCAAATCGACTTAGGATATCACCTACATACTTGGTCTGATGTAGGAATATTCCATTTGGTGTCTGATCCACCTGTAACCCAAGAAAGAACTTCATCTCTCCCATGACACTCATCTCAAATTCAGCTTTCATTACTGCTTCAAATTCTTTACACAATTCTTCGTTTTTGGAACCGAAGAATATGTCATCAACATAAATTTGTATGAGTAGTAAGTCACCATCCTTTTCTTTAATGAACAATGTACAATCAATCACTCCTCTGCGAAAGCCATGTTTCACAAGATGAGTCGAGAGCTTCTCATACCATGCTCTTGGCGCTTGATGGAGCCCGTAGAGAGCCTTATCTAGTTTGTAAACTCTATCTCGATGATATGGATCCTCAAATCCTTCGGGTTAACTGACGTACACTGTCTCTCGGATCTCATCATGAAGGAATGCACTCTTTACATCTAATTGATAAACTTTGATCTTCATGTAAGATGCATAGGCTACAAGTCTAATTGATAAACTGACGGATTGCTTCCATTCTTGCCACAGGTGCAAACTCTTCATTGTAATCAATACCCTCAACTTGTCGAAATTCTTGTACTAGAAGTCGAGCCTTGTTTCTTATTATTACCCCTTGGTCATCTTTCTTGCACTTCAAGACCCATTTGGTACCAATCACCTTAGCACCTTTTGGTCTATCCACTAATGTCCATACTCCTATCTTCTTGAATTAAAAAAGTTCCTCTTGCATGACACTAACCCTTGCCTCATTTTTTAGAGCTTCACTTGCATATTTTGGCTCAATTGAGACACAAAACATCGATACACACCATCCTGAAGATAGCCCTTTTCAATTACTGAGGCATAATCAGCTGAGTATAGCTGATTTCTAGTTTGTACTCTTGATCGAACATCTCCAATGACATTGTCCAAAGGATGATAAACATTTAGTCGTGATCCAGGAGTGGTGGGAACAACTACCTCATTATTCAGATTGTGAACACCAGTTTCAGTATCTGAGGCAGTGGGAGTGTGTGGTTCCAAAGTGTCAGATGCATCAACATCAGATGCTTGTGTACTTGTAATAGTAGGAACCTATTCCCCTTGATCCACCTGATCATTTTCCACGTCTTCATCATCAGAGGAGGAGTCACTTACCTCAAGTGCTCCCCCTGAAGAACGAGAAGACTCACCTTGTGAAATTGAGGTTGTCGGGTCCAATGATGGTGTGTTTAACACATCGTACATCATTGGTTGATAACTCATCCTCAAGAGAGGAGAGAGGGATGTTGAAGGGTTTAAAGACTCCATCATAGTCAAAAAGAAAGAGGGTCCTTTTCCAGCAAGGGGGTGGTGTATCTCTGTACATCAACGTTGTACTACACTTCTACTTGACCCATTGAGTTGTTGTAAACTCTCTTATTTAGTATGTTGTATCCTAGAAAAATCCCTTCTTTGGCCTTCTCACTGAACTTCCCTGACTGATTTTTCTTCAGCAACGTACATGGTGCGCCAAACGATTCGAGGTACTCTAGATTAGGTTTATGTCGTTGGAGTAACTCGTAACACGTCTTACCATGATGTTTGATCACCAGGACTTGATTTAGGGTGTAACATGCACTAGCTACTGCCTCGTTCCAAAATTGGTTAAGCAGTTTGGAGTCTGCTAGCATCGTCTGGGCTATCTCTATCAAACTGAGATTCTTTCTCTCAGCAACTCCATTCATTTGAGGAGTGTAGGCAGATGTGAACTGGTGCATAATTCCCTTTTCTTTGCAGAATGCCTCCATCCATTGGTTCTTTAACTCGGTATCATTGTCTGAGGGAACTTGACTTACCTTTAGCTTGTAGAGTGACTCCAATGTAGTTACCAGCTCTTTGAATGATTCAAATGTTTCTAATTTGTATTTCAGAAACATCACCCAAGAAAATCTTGAGTAATCATCCGTAACTACATAGCAGCACAAATCGTCGGCAATGCTCTTTGTACTAACTAGACCAAAGAGATCCATGTGAAGAAGCTCAAGAGGTAGGTCAATTGAGTGAATTTTCTTTTCCTTATGAGACTTCTTTGTTTGTTTCCCTTTCTTACACGCGACACAAAAATCCGGTAATTGTAAGTTCTTAACATTTACTCCACGCACTAGATCACTCTGGATCAAGTGATTCATCTTCTGTGGATTAATGTGTCCCATTCTCCTATGCCAGGAGATGGAGTCTTTCTCTATTGCCTTTGACAAGAAGCATTGTACTTGATGATCGGTTGTGGAGCCCTTTGATAGGTCCAAGACATATAAATCATTATATCTTGAAGCTGACATTAAGACTTGGTCCTCCGGGATTACATACTCCTTCTTCAACACATAGCACTTCTTGTTGTCAAAAACTACCTTGAATCCTTTGTCACAAATCTGGGATACATAAAGGAAGTTATTTTATAGTTGTTGAATGTAGTTGACCTTGTCAAACTTGACTTTCTTGTTTCCCACTTCGCCTTGTGCTGTGATATAACCTCCTTTATTTCCAACAAATGAAACTTGTCCCCCTTTAATTTGTTTGATATTTGAGAGGAGAGACAGGTTCCCAGTCATGTGCCTTGATGCCCCGCTATCAACAATCCAGATATTTGTAGAAGCACTATAGCGGACACCCTACACATTTAAAGGAAATGATTAGTTTAGGTTAGGGACCCAAGCCTTAACTGGCTTGGGTGACCCAGAGGAATCACACATCATGAACTTAACCCACTATCCATTTAAGGGAGAGGGCATATCGTTCTTCTTCTTGTTCTTATTATCAGACATTTGACTAGACTTTTCTTTCCATAAGCCAGTTTTGTGTAAGGCCTGTTTGTGATAAACAGACGATTGGCTTATGGTTTGAACTTTAGGTTCATAGGTTCTTTTTGGTGGAGTAATTGACCTCCTGTTTAAAGAACTTGGTTTAGTGTCATGAAGTTCAACTTTCTTTCTTGGTGTCTGATAATAAGGACAATTTGAAGCTATATGTCCTCTCTTTCCACACATGTAGCAGGATCTACCTTCTACATGTTGGGAAATTTGTCTCTATGGGGAAGTGTGTGATACCAGAGTGACTTTGGTCTGGTTGGGTTTGGACACTTCTTGTTTAAATGTTTTAATTTCTTTAACAAAATTAATTGTTTGAATGTTTTTAACATCTTTAGCCTTTTGTTTATTTGGACTGTGATATGGAGCACGTGGTTGGTTAATTGGTTTGGTCGTTTTGGGTTCAGAAGTAGACATGTTTGACCCTGACTTTACATTAACCTTCTCAAACTATTCTTCCAAATTCACAATAGACATCTTACCTTTAGACTTCAAAGTAGCCTCCTTCTGTTTAGTGACAAATTCTACTAGTTTACTTGTGGAATCTGGGTCACTAACTAGAGGAGTGGACACCACATGATCCTTAATAGGATGGTTATTTACCGGTCTACATTTAGCATTTAACACTGTCTCATGTGGTGGTGGTACCACTTTGTAACCCAACCCCTCCCTGTTATTTTGTTCTCTCACTAAGAGTTGAACTATGTGAGAAGAACTAGTCCAACTGTGTAGTTTTTGTTTTAGAAAGTTGAATTCGACTTCTAAAACTGCCTTTTCTTTCTTAGCTTCTTCTAGGGAGTTTAAATAGAACTTTATGTCATTTGCTTGATTAAAAGCAACAACTTCGGTTTCCCTTAGTTGTTTATTTAAAAGTTCTATTTTCTTTTTATAATTGTGCTCATTGTGTTTCAAAATTCTATTAGCTTTTATACACAGTTGTAAATCATTTACTATCATTATGGTCTAATAACCTAGCAAATTTTAAATCTATGCTTTCTTTAAACTTGTTACATTTACTACAAGCATGATTATCAAAAAGTTGGTCTATGGTACTTACCTGTGAAGATTCGGTTGAATCCGCCATCAGTGAAGAGTTTGACTCTTCAGATGCTGGTGATTCTGAACATGTCATTCTGAGATCTTCTTCAATCAGGTTATTGACGACATTCGTAGTATCTTCATGATCTGACATCACTAGTTCAACTGCTATTTCACCTTCACTTGCAGTGTCATCATCCAGACCCTTAACATTTGCAATGTTTGACTCCCCCGGAGATACAAAACGAAAGGTCCAATATTGACCTTCGTCGTCTTGTGCAGTAAAAGCCTTTGTATCTTTGCTTGACGAGGCAACTCCACTCGAGGGTTTTTCTTGACGGTTGAATGATGAGAAAGGATTCCCGTTACCTGTCTTCTTGGGCTTTACACATTCCCGCTTGAAGTGCCCCTTTTCTCCACAGTTAAAACAGGTAACTTTGGTTTTGTCGAAACCAAAAGTTGTATCCTTTGTGGCTATCAAGTTCTGTCCTGTCTTCTTCACAAACTTCTTAGCCCTTCGAAAAATACTTGCTAAAGCCCACATAATGTCCATTCTTTCTAATTCATTCTTGTCCACCTGCTCATAATCCTCATCAGCCAGATGGCAATTTCCGATCCTTCCTGCAACTAGACCTTCATAAGAATGAACAACTACAGCTAAAAGTTCCATAAGCTCCTTTGCAACCTCAACAGTAATATTCCCGAGATTCTCGGTCTTCAACTTTGTAGCATTTGCTTCCGATGTGATATATTGGGTACTAGATGACCTTGACGTTTCAGATCCTGAAGCTGTAGGTTGAGAATGAGCGGTTGAACTAGACAAAATGCCGTTTGAAGAGGTGCTCCTGAACTTGTTGAAGTGGAAGTGGATTTATAGAGTGAAGGATTCTGATCATAGGATTCTTTCTGTGACTTGTATTTCATCCTTAGTTCCTCGTCCCTCAATTTCAGGATGAAGTCATTTATGTTTAATTTTGCCAGTAAATTTTTTTGTCTTAAATTAGACACAAACGAGTCCCACTTCTCTGGCAGACCATCGGCAAAGCTTGAGACCTTAACTTCCATTGACGTTGTGACTCCATGAGTGTGCAGCTCACTCATTAAATGGTAGAATCTGTCTATGACATCATCCAAGCTCTCTTTACCCATCGAAGAGAAGTTATCAAACTCCTTCTTCAAAGCCTTTGCCTTTAGAGCTTTCAACGATGCATTCCCGTCGTATCGTTTCTCCAAGGCTTCCCATAGCTTCTTTGCCTGTTTGTTCTCAGAAAACTGGTGGAATATATCCTTAGG
>BJCM01274094.1:0-15315 GCA_018326385.1 Flaveria bidentis | reverse complement strand
AAGAGTAATGCTTAGATGTTTTATTGTTATTTAAAATCTTTTGTATTTGGATCATGTATGAAATTAATGAAATACATGTTTATATGTAATGTAAATAGTTATGTTTTTGATTATTATGGTTATGTCTTGATTATTAACTAATGTTTGATGTGTTGAATGTTTAAATCAAGCAGATCCACAGCTTCAAAGGGACGAATACGATGTTGAACCCCTTCAGCAGGTCAAGACTCAACTAACCTTGATTCTTGATCTGCAAGGGATTGTCCGGAGATTAGTGAGTTACAACCCTGAAGAAGGGGAAATAATTCACAACCTCACTGACGAACAAATTGCCGAAATGTTCAAGCTCAATCCCGATGAGATTGTAAAAGATGCTCCAACTTTTGAAAAGGACAGTGACAATGAGCTGAACGACATTGATGAGATAGAGATCGAGGACGTCACAACAGAGAATTATCCTTACGCTAACAAAGAGAGAAATGTGGTCCTCAATCTGGGTGATTCCCTAGTCAGTGATACATTCGATATATTGGATCAGATGGAGCAAGAATCTGAGAAGATTGAAGAACAAGCCCAAGCCTCAAACGCCGATGTTGATATCAGAAAGGCTGAATGGGCTGCATGTTTTGAGGAGATCCGAGCACAACGTGCTGCTCCTAAACCGAATGTCTACACCAAGCTCTATAAAGTGAAGAAACATCACAAGGTGTCAGGCAAGATTATCGCATGGGCTCATTTCGATGATCTTAACGTATACGCGGTAAAGAGAAAGAAGGGTATTGAGTACTTTAGATTCCCGCATGATCTAAAGTCTCTACCTGGTTTTAAGCTCAACTAGCTGGCTAAATTGAAGCTACTATATGCTGACCCGAGGAAGATGTTAGGCTGGTTTGAGGCTGCCCTGAAGAAAGAGTACCACACCAGGTGGGTCAACTTCAAACCTCAACAACCTACGAGGTATATCAAACATTCTGAAGTTGATCCCATAACTGGAAAGCCCAAGATAGTGCTGAAGTGGAGTTCCCCAAGAACAATGTTAAGAATCCCTCTCAGGGAAATGCCACAGGACTTTACTCCACACTTTAAATGGTGGTACTATGATTGGACAACAGGGGAGGCGGTCATAGTTCTGAACAAAGAGGGAAGAATGGATACTATCAGGGTATTTGACCCAATGTGGCTCACTAACTTGTCTGTTGATGATGTATACACATTATACAAGTGGCCACTATTCTATGACACACAAGATATTGTACAAGCCCTCCAATTCCAAAATGTGATATGACTCTGCTTTGCGTTTGAGATACACGCAGGAGTCATAAGAGAGGAGAAGTACAAGAAGTACGAATAGGTTATGAAGAAGGTAAAACATTAGATAGATCTAGGTCCAAGGGGGAGTTTGTTGATACATATGTACCTAGATTCTGATCTGAATGTAATATGTTTTTATTGTCTTACAATTATGTAATTGTTGGGTACTAAATGAAATACAAATGTTTGGTTGTGTTTATAATGCATAATATTTCATTAATGAATTGTTTAACGTATATTGACTTGATTATATAGGTTTGTGGTTGTTTGAATTAATATAAATAATGTTATGACAATTAATACATTCAAACTTAATAACATGAAGTCATAATGCGAATGGCCCATGCTAATGGACCATACGCATGAACAACTTCATACGAATGACTCAGTCGCACAACTGAACCAGGAGACTGGATCAGTCGTATTACTATAACATGAGATTGGCTCAGTCGAACCACTGAATACTCAGTCGTGCGAATGGATCAACCACATGGCTCAATCGCATGAATGAACCATGCTGATGGTTCAGTCGCCCGAATGAGCAATCCTAACCTATAAATACCACCTAATTCGTGGAAAAATGTAAGCATTTTAATCCACTTCGACTTCAGACGTACCCAAGCCGTCCAGAAGCCTCTAAATTCGTACTCCAAGTTCATAGAACACTGTAGATCGATTTCTAATCGATTTTTGACGTTAGATTCAATACGTTATTGTTTCTACATGCGTTCTCACTGATTGAATCGCCAATCAAATAGGATTCCGCACTATTTTGTTTGGTTTAACACGTTAATCAGTTGGTGTTTCGTTCAAATACCAGATCCTAACAGTGTATATGAACCCTTATGAGTTAGCCAAAATCGCACGTTGTAGACACACACAAGGTAACAACTATCAATGAGTTATGAACCTCCCTTCAGTTGCTTGCAAGGCTTTTCATTCGTTCATTCATTATGTTCCACTTTCATTATCTTAAATCATTCGCTTCGTTAAGATAATACTTTACGTTCATTAACAATATCAAACCACGTAAAGTCACATCATCACATGTAGGGAACATAACAGAACATAACATGCAATCGTACATAAACATAACATCATCAATCACACATCATCAATCACACATCATCAAACATGCATAATATACATAATACATACCATCATGCATAAGAATCAATCATTTATCATATCATTCTATGCCTATCACCTCATCTTTGACTTTAAAAAGTCAATATATATAGCCCCCAGGAACCTCCCAAGCCAAGGCCTACTTATCATTTGTTCATTCGCATGAACTTACTCATCCGCATTTGTTCATTCGCATGAACTTACTCATCCGCATTTGTTCATTCGCATTAACTTACTTATCCACATTTGTTCATCCTCATTAACTTTGTTCATCCGCATTTGTTCATTTGTATGAACTTACCCATCCGCATTTCCTTACTCATCCGTATCGACTTTCTCATCCGCATTTCCTTCCTCATCTGCATTGACTTTCTCATCTGTATTGACTTTCTCATCCGCATTGACTTACTCATCCGCATTGACTTTCTCATCCATATTTGCCAACACTTAAGCAGTTCTTTCTAAACTTAGGCGTATGAACTACTGTTTGGGCGCATGAGCATCCTAGGGTACACTTGTCATCATAATTCGGTCCCCAAAAACCATCTATGATGTTCTAAGCTTAAATCATGCATTCTAAGCCTTAGAAACACAACCACAACATCATCAAACATGAACATAGTCCAAAATCACAACATACCCGCAACATACACACATTCATACATACGAGTATGAAACCCTAGTTTTAAAAAAAGTTCATACATGCATTTACACCCCCAAAAACAGTTAAAACATGTAAAAGATGGGTTCTAGAACTCACCTTAGCAGCCTCTTCGGGTTAGACTTCCTTTAAAGCCCAATTGCTACAAGTTCTCACCTAGAAACCCACTAAAAACACACAAACGAACATACACAACATACATAAGCACAAAACCAAGGATGAAACCAATCAAGAACATCATAAACACACGAATTCTTACCTTGAATTCAAACCTTTCCTTCTTTTTCTTCAAAGAACCGAAACTTTATGCTTCTCTTTCTTCCTTTCCTCAAAAATCCGAAAGATACAGGGTGTGTAGGAGGTGATGGGCGGCCATCACCTTTTACACCCACTTTTTCAAATATTTTGTCCTTTTTTACACTTTTTACCCCTTAACTTTGGTAAAATATATTTTCTCTCTTTTTCTTTACTTTATTCTTCTTTCTTTACTAACTTTAAAAAAATTAACCGGGTGTTACAGATTGAATAATGTCCATAAATGATCTATAATTTTATTTATTTGAGATATGCAACCATGTGTGTTTGTTTTCACCTTTAGTTGTGAGTGTGTGTTGAATTATGTTCATGATTTTTTCTTGTTATATAAGCCATTTGATACAACAATAATTCTTTAAAAAAACATTAAGCAATATTATTCCTTGTTTTTCTTATTCCTTCATCAAACTGTCCAAGTCAATAATACTCTAGCCTCCTAAAAAAGTATGGCCATCCATATGACGCGTATCATTCAAGCAAGATAATGTCTCGAATAATCGCTCTCTAATGGTTGTAATACTCCTTCATCTATAGATGTTCCAAAAGGATATTTTGCGATTTATGTCGGGGAACAATAGAAGCAGAGATTTGTGGTCCCTGTATCACTATAAGAGAACAAATGTTTCTAGAATTATTGTATCAGGCAGAGGAAGAGTTTGGATACAACCATCCAATGGGTGGCCTAATGATTCCTTGTAGTGAACAAGAATTCACCATTCTTTCTTCTCGTTTGGGTGCATCACATCTAGACTAAAGTCTTTCACAACAAAAGTTTTGTAAACAACGAACAAGTAGGAACTGTTATAGTTGTATATTGAGATCTTTCTTCCTGAAGAATAGAATAAAATTTGGATATTATTTTGAGTTGAAAGTATCTTTGGTTTATAAATTTGGTTATTATAAGAACAAAACTAGTATGAGAGAAGAGTTAATTTCACCATAATGGTATTTGCGTATATCATTCAATATGCATGATAAAATAAACCACAATAAGCGTTACAATCATTGAGCTATGCAAGGAACTAGAACAACTTAATAGAAAGTAGTATTATGACTAATTGTTATCTCTAATACCCTCCCTTAAGTGAACAGGTAGATGATGAACCCCGAGTTAGTCATGAAAAATCTCAAATAAGGGTTTAGGAAGTTGTTCAGGTCAACCACTTGAAGCATGGTGGGAACAACTTTAGTGCAACTTGCCACCATACAGTTTTATATATTGTATTGTATCAGTTGTTAAGAGTAGTGCCAAGACTTTTAAATTTGGTGCTTATTCTACTTAACTTGTTTACAAAGTTATTTACGGTTTCATTTTCTTTAATCTTCAATGTTTCTTTCTAACTTCTTAAGGTTTGTAGATGTGCTTTTTGAACTAGGTATGCTCCAAGGTGTCAAAATTTGATTGATTCCCAAACTTGTTTTGCACTTTCACAATGTTCTACTTAAATTAATATATTATTGGTTAATGTTTGGAAGATCGTTGCCTTGGTTGTACACGCTCTCTATTCATCTACATCTTATTTTGCACTAATTGTTTCCCAAAGACCATAAGCCTTTAAGATCATTTCCATTAATAATCTCCATGAGGTGTATTTTGTCTCGGTTAGCTTGGGACATCAAAGTGCTATATTCCTTTGTTCACATGTTGGTGTTGATATACTTGCTGATTTTTCTGTCAGGTTTTCTTGCTTAATCTTCTTGGATCTTTTATTTCCTATCTTGTTTCCAAATTTACTTTAACTTTGCTAATTTCTTTGCTTACTTACTTGCATTATGCTTCTTGCAAATTGATTCAAGGATGTATTGTCTTTCTTCATTCTTGTTTTTTTATTTGCCACAAAGATCTTCTTTCTTATTTGCTACACAGGTCTTCTTGCATTGCCACACATATATTCTTGTTTTCCCACACAGGTCTTCTTTTGATAAACGTCACATAGCTCGTATTTGCTTGTTTCGCCACATAGGTCGAACTTGCCACACTGATCTTCTTACTTGTTTTGCCACACAAGTCTTTTCTCTTATTCACCACACAGATCGAACTTGCTTGCTTGCCACAAAGGACTCATATTCCACACAGGTCTTTGAGTTGCTATAAACCATAGAGGTTCGTGTGTATAAACTTCCAAAGGTTTAAAAGAAATTTGTTTGACTTTCATTTAGTCAAACTTGTTTGTTTGACTTTTCTAAAAATCAAAATATTTAATTTAATGCTTCTTTCTAAACCAAAAATTATTTAGTTTTCCTTTTAAAAGGATAAACTTTTCATTAAAAAACCTAGTTTTGGTATTTAATAAAAGATTTCAAAACTAACATTTCTCAAAGTTAGTATAGTCAAATTGACTTTTTATATTTAATCCTAACACTAATTGTTTTTTAAAGTATCTTTCCAAAGTCAAAATTGCCCAAAACTTCTTCCGTCCTCTTCAAAACTCTATCAAACGAATTAAAAGGCTATTAAATCAAAAGCCTATTAAATTTTGATTTTCTAATCGAATGTAATTAGTGATTCGTTTCTAATAATCGATTGCTTGATCGAGAACTTGATTTGGTATTCCTTTTCGGATTAAAACACAAATGGGAATGAGGAAAATCAAGTCTGGATCGAACAGTGGTTTGAATTTGAAATTTTTGATTTTGTGTATTGATGCGTTGTGAAGTGTATATATTTTGATAAAAATATTTTTCACTTAGGTGGTTCGCCTTGAGGTGTTCAACCATTTATGCCCATGTAGTGATGGAACCAGGCCGAAGCGAATCAAGCCGGTCAATGGCTCAGCCTTGAAGTGAAAATGGGAAATTCTTAGTCTAATGGCATCGTTTGAACATCTTATTGATTTTGAAAGTTACCCAGATACAAAGGAATCATGAGATGTGAGCGTTAGATCATCGTCTAGCAATCCATTGAATTGAACATAGTTTTTTTACGAGTTGGATAATACTAGACTTAATCTTGAAACTGCTGGCCGCTATTGTTGGTTGGACAACACTGGACTCGTAACCATCGATTGAAGGCATGGCATAGTATGTCATCTTCATTTCCTCGTATTGGTTTACCATGTCTTCTTCGGTTGGTGTACCTTCCAAAACGCTGTCTTCAATAATTGTAGTTGTTTATCGTAGTCTTTTGCATAACCTGTGATAGAAAAATCGTTCAGGTTACGAAAGAAGTGAAACAATTTCAGGACTAGACGAGTAGGGCATACACTAACTTAAGGAAGCAAAAACTAACTAGATAAAAATGAATCAGGCAAATGTAACTAAACTAAGGCAAACTATCTAAAAGAAATAAAATAAATTTCAACAAAAATATATTAACATGATATACACAAGATAAAAAAGATTTTAGATTGTTTTTCAAAACTGTTGTGCGTCCCCGACAACGGTGCCAAAAACTTGATGCAGTGTGAAATGTATATATTTTGAAAAAGATTTTCCGCACAGATTCAGTTTTAATTTCTCATTACTAATACCAAACCCCACACATAAAAGACAAGTGTATCTATCGTGTGGTAGTATAGTGATGGTAAGAACCGAGTATCAATCCGTGGACACACCTAGCCTACTCAACAACCTTAATAAGTTATATTGATAAGATTTTAGGCTTTAAAAACAATTATTAAATTAAAATAATATAGAATTGAAGAATTTGGATTTAAAACCAGACAATAAAGACTATCATCCTAATTAGATTAGCATTATGTAACTATGATGAATTAGTGGTGTGATTAAAGATATTAATCAATGTAATTATGTTAATGCTTATAAAGGATAGCTGGCGTGATTTCTCGTATATCTGCTCCGTAATGACTCGGATCATGTCAGGATGAGCTCCATAACATGGTTGAAGAATTTGGATTTATTATGAAGACCTGTTTCACGAATAAAAGTTGATCATATGTTTTTCAACTATGTATGACAATCACAATTACAAATCATAAAGTTATAACTTCTCGTTCAAATGTAGAAGCTACCCATCAAAATTTTTCCTAAGACCACCGTAACATTAACATAATATAAATCACACTATTAGTTCGTCACAAATTACATAACTTTCATCCGGTTAAATGATAATGAGAGTTCAGCTCATAATGAGCTTGAACATGACAACAAATAACATAGAATATATATATATATATATATATATATATATAATCATTGGTGAAATGGAACAATCAAACCGATGTTCCATAATGGATGATGTTTAGACAATCTCAAGCTTCTTTCAAGTGTTGTACGCACCTCTTGAGACTCCAAATGGTCTTGAAGACTTGATTCCTAAGAGAATTCTACAAATTAACAACTCTACCAAAGCTTGCCAAAATAGTGAACTTACGCCTCTATTTATAGGCTTTTTGGAGTGTTTAAGCACGGCCCCGTGCCTAAAAGGCATAGCCTCGTTCTAGCACAATGCTTATGAAAGTTGGTCGGCTCGTACATGCAGGTTGCGTCGAGCATGACCCCGTGCTAAACAGTGCACGACCCCGTGCCTCATGAGGCACGACCCCGTGCTTACTTTTGGGGGATAGTACTTTTAATCCTGTCAGATGTCCAAACATATGCATGTGCCAATTTGAGCACGGGGTGTGTTTCAGCGCTTTATGAAATCCTTTAAAATGGTGGAACTTGTTCCTGCACTCGCCATTTATTTCTTGCGTCGAACGTGAGGTTGAAAATTTATTCGCGGATTTCCTGGGGAAGTCCTGGTTTTTTGTGGTGAAGGCAACAGAACAAATTAAAATCAAAAGAATGCTTTGCAGCTCTTTTAGGTCTACCTTTAAAAGACCAAAATTTTATTTTTCTTTTTCTCTCTATTTTTTATAAAACAAAAACGTGTCTTTAACAAAAAATGGGTTTTGTTGAAAGATTTTTGGTTAAGTGACTTTGTGATTTGGGTGATTGAAAAATAGAAACGTTTAAACTCAATAGGGCTGACTAGGGTTGATGTTCGGGTTAGGAAAATTAAAAGAAAATGGTTGGAGCTTGAATGATTAAGGTTTCCTAATGCCTAACTCATTTTTATGAAATAAATATTAAATAAGGTCTTGAAATGTATACCCAAGGCAAGTTCTAATCACACATATGATAATACACCCTAAATTAAATCTAGAATGAAAGTTGAATTGTAAATGCAAAAGTTGTTTAAGGCTTAAAAATACACTACATAAGTATGGAATAGGATAAAAGTGTTTCATTTTACATGATTAAATATTTTTGCTAGATTATTGCTTTTAAGGATATAACAAAAAATATTTTTGACAAAATTTTTAAATTTGGACCTTTTTAGCAAAGTGTCAAATGTGTTTTAAATACCTCATCTCCACACCTAAAATTCACATTGTCCCCACTATGATTAATAAGTTAAAGTAGGAAGGGTAACGAAAAACCTCCCCTAAAATGATGAATTTGGCACTTGTGTTTAGTCTCACTAAATTGAGAAAATCCTCGGGACCACCTAAAATATCATCAATTTATTGAAAACATTAAAATCCTAAACATACAATATTAAAATAAAAATAATAAATTAAAAGATAGATTGGCACAAAACAAATGTGCCCGGGCCCTGAAAGTGATACGCTTTTTAAGGGCTTTTTGGTGGGATATCCCCCCACTCATGATACATTCAGTTCCTAATGTACGTGACAACATTGCTCAGGTAATCGACTCAGGAATGCAAATTTTCGACTTGTTTGAAGGCTTCTTGAGCGTATTCGAATTATCTCCTTGCACGGTCGCTGGTGGTCTAGTTGCTTCATAAAGGTCTAACATGCTCGGGAATTCTCTAATGTGTGAACTAGAAGCTTTGGCTCCTTTAGGTTGTGCCAACATGTCAAGGTCCATCATGTTTCCCTCAGGATCTATCAGATCCCATATTTGTCCCTTTCTATCCATAAACATTAGATGCCCATTTGGTAGGCTTGTTACCATGTACGTACTCGTGCAAATGCTAAGATCAAACAATCCTGACATCACTCCTTTAGTTCCCTCCATGCTACATCCATAGCTCTCATATAGGTTTAGAATCCAGCTCCCTCCAAACATGGGTGTTGGAGCACTTGTAGTCACATTCCTGGCAAACAGATTACAAAACAAATACCCAATATTACATGGTAATTGATTAACAATACAATATAAAATGAATAAGTCTCTCAAATTAACAACTCATTCGCTTTGACCACGAGTTGTTATCAAATGGCTAAGTAACCGATTTATGTACCGTAGCAGTGGGTCTCATATCTAACTAATTAGTTTTACTCGAGTTGAACACTACTGTTCCAATTCTCTCTCAAAATGTTTTTCGCATGACACAACTTTTTCCGTCTTTACTTTCCTCGTGTGGAAAGGTATGGTATACTGACATTCCTGATATTGCTTCCTCATCCTGTTCCTATTCAGTATAGATACCAAGATAGACACCGAACAAGGCGATAGATGTTTTATGCCAACAACCTCCAAGTCAAAATTAAATTGCATCATCATCCCAAGGGTCAACGCCTTTTATTCTAAGTTTGAAAGATGCTAAAAATTTAAGAGTTAGTTCATAAAAAGAATGTTTGTTTTGTGAAAACAATGCTACCACTTAATACTCAATAAATTATTATATCTTTCGAGTCGTCCGATAGCCGCCAATTTTTCTTCATTTAGTTGCAAATGTGATCTTTCGACCCCTTGTAACAGTCTTTGACACCATCGTTCAAGGCTCCCCTCAAATTACAACTAGGGATTATCCATGATCCTGAAATTTTAAAATAATCTAAACTATACAAAACAAATTTCTGGAATAGTTTCATGATATTTGGCTTCTTCAAGATTTTAAAGATGTCGGTCTTTATCTGTCCCAATTTAATAATATTACCTGTTTTCCTCAACTATGAGTCCAGTTCACAGTTGAGAATGTATTGAACATATATAGGAAACATGTAATACTCCAAGGAGTCTATGTTTGCAAGTAAATTAGTATAAACAAACTAAGAGTACCTGAACTTGACCCATTGAACCATTCCATGCACTATCAAGGAGAGATCCTCAGGAATCTAGTCCTACCCTCCATGCTTGTGGGACAAGCTGTGGATAATCACATGAAGCAGGTTCTAACACCCGGATATTTTCCTTGAATCCGACAAAAGAAGAAAGAGAAATAATGTCCAAAATCGGGGGACCAAACTTGCCAAAAACACGAGAAAGTTTGGGTGAATGGGGAATAAGAGGGGAGTGCAGCCCACACCCTCCCCCACACCCACAAAATTCTACAAAAAGGAGAGGAGAAGAAGAAAAGGGAGAAAAAGCTTGGTTCGAGTGGATTCGAGCTTGAAAATCGAAGTGTAGCGGATCTAATCGAAGTTCTACTTGTCGGTATTGTTTGTTTGAGTTCTAGGACCCCTCTTTTACACGTTTTCAACTGATTTGGGGCTGGAACACATAGTGAAAACCCGTTTTTGAAATGTGTGTGTTTGACCTGTGTGTATGCGTTTGTGTGTGATGCGTTTGGAGTTTGTTTCCGGGCTTATATGTGCTTGAATGGTGTTGTGGTATGCATTCCTAAGGTTTAGGATGGTTGATTTAGGCTTAGAATGAGTTTGGAAGAGCTTGGAGATCGAAAATGGCAGATTGGGTTCGGGATGAACCAGTTAGCGTAAGTAGGGTTATCGAACCTCGCGGAATTAGTGGTCGGTGTGTTGTACTTTGATTTGTAAGAAAATAGATTAAACTAATGAATTATTAAACTATTGCCTCTTGGCTGTGAAAAGTAAATCTTAGAATGATTAACTTAATTAAGAAAACAAATTGAAATTAATGAAAATTGATTAGAAGACTATTATGAAAAAGGGTAATCCACCCCGGGATTCAGGTTAGGTCTTTTTTCTCCTTTCTTTCGTACTCTGCACCTGCAATTCACAATCGCCCAACCTAATCGCATTCTATGGTAATTAAATAGCAAAAGCATGTATTTAACTACTTAAAACACATATACATCATGAATGCATCAATGAACTGCATTCTTTATCAGTTAGGCCTATTCGACCGAATGGCATGCGACTGGAGGCCATATGGCCAAAAGGAAGACGACTGAGGTTCATATGCATGCCAGTCGTGCGAGTGAGGTTCATACGCATGCCAGTCGTGCGACTGAGGATCATTCGCATGCGGAGTCATGCGACTGAGGTCCCTACGCCTAGGTTTATCCGCATTGGTCCATTTGCATAGGTGTTCATCTGCATTAGGTCCATTCGTATGGGGTTCCATTCGCATGGGTGTTCATTCGCACATTATCCATTCACATGATGTTCAATCGCCTGGAGGCCATGCGACTGAAGGGTGCCCATACGCCCAAGTAGGGCTGGTGTACCCGAGGAAAACATAGTTTATGTACTGAATTTCGGGGGAAAGTGCAAATGTAAGTTTTGACGTGGAAGGTTCTCGTAAGTTCATGTAAGATAACTGTTGTGGCCTTAGAGGTTATGTTGGGCATGATGTTGATGGTGTATAATGTTGTATGATTATGTTGATGTATGATATGTATGTATGATGTTGCCCTGTATGATGATGACTGTGTATGATGATGTTCCTTTTATTATGTATGATTATTTTCTCTTGGCTTTATGTTGAATGTTAATGAATGAAATGAAAGTATTATGTAACCTAAAGTGGATGATAATGAAAAGAGGAACATGATGAATGAATGCATGCATTAATGAATGATGAAAGTAAAGAAAGTCTTGCAAGCCTTGTATGTCGGGACACGCTCCATTGTAAGGTGTTAGCCCAACGGTGTGTGGGTTCGCTACCCCGGGAGGATGCACATTAGGGTCTTTCTTTGTGATTGATCATATGTATGGAACTATTTTTTCTTGCCTTCGGTACTGTGGCGAGAGGTGTTATGCACCGTAATGGAAGGTCTATGATAGGCTTCGGCCTAGTACCAACGAATGGAAGATCATATCACATGACAATGGTAAACTAGAACTTTATTTTCGGTACTGTGGCCAGAGGTGTGGTGCACCATAATGGAAGGTCTATGATAGGCTTCATCCTAGTACCAGGGGACTGAAGGGTAAATTTCATGGTTTTATGGAAAGAAAATATGTAATGATGAATGAACGAATGAAAGTAAGAATGTATGAACGAATGGGAGTTAACGAATGAATGATGAAGATAATAATGATATTATCTATGTGTACGTATGATGTATGATCGCATGAAACTAAAGTACGGTTTTAAAAAAAGAATTGTATGTTTTATTATAAACTAGAACTCAGTCAGCAATGCTGACTTTTATGTGTTTCCAGTTGGCGGGTAATGATTGCTGAGGATGGCACGGGGCGGCTACTCAGCTCTTTTGGATGGCACCCACTCTTATAATGCTTTTGTGATGTAATGCAACATGTATTATGTAACTGGATAACGATGTATTGTTTTGCTAAAGCTTTTATAATGAAATGAGATGTCTATTTTAAACGCTCCGGTGTGATGTTTTCATGATATATGAATGTAATTATATGTTTTATGTGCGATGATCGACCAGCTGTAAGCGTCCCGGGAACGGGGCCTTACAAGTAGGTATCAGAGCCAAAGTTTAAGTGAAATGAGTAAATTTTCAAAATAAACCTTAACTTAAACTGAGAATGGGACGGAAAGGGAAGGGATGCCAATCTGAGTAGCTGCGTGCCATCAAGTATTTTCGTAATGTTAACTGGTATTTTGTGTGTATGGTATGTGGTTATGTGTTGTTTGTAGATTTAAATTCTGACATAGTCAGGACAGGTAATGCTTGGGGTATGAAGAGTAAAGTAAGTGGCTAATCACAACTGGCCATTGTAATTAGGGACTTACTATACTTGACATAAACTGAGTTGTTCCCTTGAATTACAGTGTTGGTGTTTGAATATTTCAGTGTGCATGTGAATGGCTGATGGTAGATCTTCGAAAGCTTCACCTGGTAGAGGTCGTGGTGCTGAACTGCGACCCAAGAGGGGAAGACCCAGAGCCGAAAAGGTGGTTCATGAAGAACCCGAGACCCCTCATCCGTAGGGTGGTGATGAGAGTGCAAACTTAAGGGCCTTGGTGAAAGAGGCGGTGGTTAAAGAGGTGCATCAGGTCATGCAGACAATCTTATCGTCTGTAGTGACTGAAGTGATTAAGGCGGTATAGGGAGGGGAGAGACAAGAGAGGAATAGGTCCTCAGGAGGACGGAAGAAACCGGAGACTGAAACGGTTCTCTCTGATGATGAGGAAGGGGAAGAAGAGCCTGTGCAGGAGGTGACACGAGGCTGTAATTATGGGGCGTTTCAAATATGCAAGCCCCCTACTTTTGATGGTAACGGCACTGCTGCTGCTACACGCCGATGGGTGAGAGAAATGGAAGTTGTGTTAAATATCAGCGAGTGTCGGGAGGATCAGAAAGTAAAGTTTGCTGCCCATTCTTTTGTGGACTCGACTCTGTGTTGGTGGGACAATATAGTCCAAGCCGAGGGTAGTAGGGCTATTGGGAGAATGAGATGGTCGGAGCTGAAGAAGTTGGTGATTGAGGAGTTCTGTCCTCACCGGGAGATGAACAAGGTTGAGAGGGAGTTCCTGCAGCTGGAGGCGGGAACCATGACACATCAGCAGTACACCATAAAGTTCAACGAAATGGCATCTCTGGTGTCAGATCAGGTCGCCTCTATCACGGAAGATTAAAAGGTACATTCAGGGATTGCCAGCGGACATTCGTCGGCACATGATCGTTGCTCGACCGAGTACGTTTAGGTCGGAGGTGGATTTGGCAGGGAGATTTTACGATGAGAGAGCCATGGTGGTGGTGGCTGAAGGCAACAGGAAGGGTGTTGGTGATTGGAACAGGAATGGAAAGAGGTTTGGTCGGGGTGATGCCTCGACGGGTAATAAGAAGGCACGGCTGGGCGACCGTCGTGGGGTCGCATCGGGTATGGGTTTGAAGAAGTGTCGTAGGTGTGGAAAAGAGCATAGTGGGGAGTGTAGGTTGGGATCGAACGTGTGCTTCAAATGTGGGAAGGTGGGGCATATAGCAAAGGACTGCCGTATGGTCTAGTGCTTTAACTGCAGTGTGGAGGGCCACATAAGTATAGATTGTAAGAAGCTAAGGGCAGAGGGTTCCGGGGTGAAGAAGATGGAGAGTGAAGGACCGAGGGCGAGCGCCAGGGCATTCACCATGACATAGGAAGAAGCTAGGACGGACCCCGATGTTATGTCCGGTACGTTTCTAGTGAACCAAACTTTAGCTTCTGTGTTATTCGATTCGGGTGCGAGTAAAAGTTCTTTTTCTGCTGCTTTCTGTGCTAAGTTGCCTGTTAGTAGTAGACATGTTGATGCACCCTTTGATGTAGAAACCGCCATAGGTAAGTCTACCAGAATTTCGGAGATGATAGAGGGTTGTGACATAGAACTAGATGGTCATAAGTTTCCTGTTAGACCATTCGTGATGACCTTAGGTGGTTTCGATTTAGTTCTTGGGATGGATTGGTTAGCGGAATTCGAGGAGAACATTGTGTGTCGTAGAAAGATGATTCAGTTGCTAGCGCCCGACGAGAGTTCGGTAACGATTCATAGGGATCGGGTTACGACGATCCCGAAAGTAATTTCAATGGCAGTGGTGGGAAAGTGCATGAGGCGTGGATGTAGTGCCTACTTGGCCTATGTAAAGGACATGGATATGCCAACACCATGACTATTCGATGTACCAGTTGTGTGTGACTTTCCAGACATATTCCTAGAAGATTTACCAGGAGTGCCACCTGACAGAGAGATTGAGTTTCAGATTGATCTGATACCAGGTGCCCAACCGGTTTCCAAGGCACCGTATCGGTTGGCTCCGACGAAGATGAAAGAATTGATGGAGTAGTTGCAAGAGCTGCTTGATAAGGGGTTCATTAGACCGAGTATCTCTC
>BJCM01274091.1:580-26422 GCA_018326385.1 Flaveria bidentis | reverse complement strand
GTCTGGACAGTCTAAAGATAAAGTCTGAAGACAACAGCTGAATACAACAGCTGAAGACTAAGTCTGAAGACAACAGCTGAAGACAACAGCTGAATACAACGGCTGAAGACAACAGCTGAATAAAACAGCTGAAGACTGAAGACAACAGCTGAAGACTAAGTCTGCAAACAGCTGAAGACTAAGTCTGCAATCAGCTGAATACAAACAGCTGAAGACAACAGCTGAATAAAACAGCTGAAGACTGTCTGAAAACAGCTGAAGACTTAAGTCTGAAAACAGCTGAAGACTTAAGTCTGAAAACAGCTGAAGACTTAAGTCTGCAAACAGCTGAAAACAAACAGCTGAAGACTAAGTCCGCAAACAACAGCTGAAGGCAACAGCGGTTGTTACAACAGCTGAAGTTCGCTTAAGGACTTGGTTGCTTCAGCCTTCATAAATCTCTACAATACCTAAGAGCATTCGCGTCTTATTTTTATCTTTATCTATATAATTATATTAAAAATTATTATTTCTTCTTTCTTCTTTCAATTAAATAATATATTTTTATACCTTTTTCATTACATTTTCTCTCAGCTTTACTCACAAACACTTTCAAAAATATTAAAAAAAATTATAAGGGTTGAACAGTGACTCCTTAAATTTACGGATGAACAGTAACATTTTCTCTCTTCTTCACTCACAACCACTCAAAATTATCCCATATAATTTAAGGACTCACATTCACATAATTATAATGCATAGGTTATGAATGCTCTAAGTTATTAAAGCCCAAGGCCCTTGGTCACGAGTTCGAGCTCTAATTGCCGGGTAAACTTTGTTTCATTTATTTTCTTTTTCCTTCTGTTCTAGGGTTATTATTATTTTAAGGTGTTTAGATTTTTTAGTAGAGTTACACTACCAACCTTCAGATCTTGTACAAGTGTCACAGTGATTGTTGTTTTAATTTTCTTTTAGATTGTTAGGTATAGATGGTGAAAGTGGTATTATATATCATAATCATTTTGTGCTTTTTCTAGGTAAGAAAGATTAAAAAAAATACATATTATATGTTGGCATTGAGTTTTAAGACCATGATAAAGTGATGATAATGATTTCGCATTAATGGTGGATTTACCAAAGCAAAAATCTCAACTAAATTAACAAATGTTTAAGAGTATGTTTGCCACTAACCCTTCTTCCGAGTGAAGCAATTTCATTTGTTAGGTTTAAATATTCAAATTACGTGGTTTCCATTGACTTCACTAAAGGATTATTATATATACAATTTAAATTAATTTAGATCTAAGTACACAATGTTCATGTGATAATCTAGGTTTTGGTTAAAAGTTTGAAAATCTACAACAATAATTTCCCTTTTGTTTTCTCAAACATAACACGTTTAGTCATTTACACACTTAAACAAATAAGAAGGATAAATACACTCTCACTTTGAACTTGGAACAAGGTTTTAAGAAAGACTCGATCATTTAATTATGTTACAATAACTTATTCAACTTATTTATTAGTTTCTGGACAAACTACGAAACTTGAAGAATTCCCCCTTTCATAAGTGATAAAAAAACTAGAGGTGTTTGTAAGCTATCTAAACCGGTCGAACCAAAGACTTGTTGGTTGGTTTGGCCGGTTTGAAATGTACCATTCAAACTGTGTAAACCGAACCATTCAAACCGTTGACATTTAATCGGTTTGTGGTTTAAAACATGGAACCGATCTTGTAAATCGGACTGGCCATGGGTGAAGCATTCCACCCCCCCTCTCAAACCGTAGATATTTAATTGGTTTGTGGTTTAAAACATTGAATTGATCTTGTAAACCGGACTAGCCATGGGCGAACCATTAAAGGGGCCGGGAGGGAACCCCCCGTCTTTTTTCGTCACTAGTGTTATTTTTTGGTTCAATAATGTAATTTTTTTATATATAACAACTTCGCCTCCCCTTAAAATAATAATTTCGTCCCCGCCTCACGTATGAAAATGTTCAAACTCCGCCACTGGAAACAGCTATATACAAGTTTTATATATATACACATATATGTGTATAGATGTTATTTAGTTTGAAAATGACTTTTTTTATATTTTCGTCAAGTTTTATATGTATACACATATATGTGTATAGATGTTTATCTAATGGGTAAAAGTATGTTTAAGGGTATTTTGGTATGTGGTAATGGAATGGACGAATGAATGGAATGAATAAAAAAATAGAATGGATAAGAGAATGAAATGAATCATTACATTCCATTGTTCTGTTTGGTTGCCCTTTAATAATAAATGAATCATACTTTTGTTTTATTAGTTAGGTATAAAAAACGAAACAATGAAGTATAAAAGTAGTTATGATGGTGATGGCGAGCGGGGGTGGTGGCCGGAGGTGGTTTCCGGCGGCGGCGGTGCTGGCGGCGGTTTCCGGTGGTGGTGGTGGTCGGCGGCGGTTTCAAGTAGCAGTGGTGGCCGACGGCGGCGATTTCTGGCGACGGTGGTGGCTAGTGGTGGTTTCCGATGGTGGTGGTGGCCGGAGGTGGTTTCCGGAGGCAGGGGTGGCATAGGTGGTTTCTTGCAATGTCGGTGGTAGCCTTCGAAGGTGGTTTCTTACGATGGCGATGGTGGCCTTCAGAGGTGGTTTCTTGCGGTGGTGGTTCCTGACGGCGGCGGTGGCCTTCGGAGGTGGTTTACGGTGCCGGCCGTGGCCGGTGGTGGTGGCCTTCAGTGGTTTCCGGCGACGGTGGCGGTGTCCGACGATAGTGTTCCCGGGGCGGTGGTGGCCGGTGGTGGTTGCTGGTGACGAGCGATCTTGGTAGTCGGTGGTGGTTGTTGTGGCGGGTGGTGTTGGTGACTAATGATGGAAGAAGGTATGGAATGAAAAAATAGAAGAGGGAGTGGATGGAATGAATTTTGAGGGAATAGAATCAACTATGTAATGGTTCATTTCATTACCTCCACCAACCAAACTTGTCTTTATTCATTCACCTTTAATGATTCATTCCATTCCGACACTCATTCGTGCATACCAAACGCTACCTAAGAGGTTGGATGGGGCGTGACATTTCATGCGTAAGCTATTTTTGTTTTCAATATATCACTTTTATAATAGTGTTTTATTGACATATCATTTTATATAATTAATTCTTAGATTTGTCACTTTAAAATTTTTATGAATCATTCTATAACAAATGTTTATAAGATAACTTAAACACCTCATTAATAGTGGACGGACGAAATACCATATAAACCTTTAAACCGTTGGCCAGTTTGGTTTATGATTTTATGAAACCGCAAACTGTTGGTTTGTCCAAATATCTCAACCGAACCAGTCAAACAAGACCATGAACAAAACAAAGGAATTTTCTTCGATTTTCATCAAACTCATAGGATTCTAGTAGGTGTGCAAACGAGTCGAGCCGAGCCCGAGCTCGTATAGGCTTGAGCTTGGCTCGTGATGACTTAGGAGAGCTCGAGCTAGCTCGGTTTGTTTCGAGGTTTATTTTTAAAGCTCGAGCTCGGCTAGATATTTACTTTTTTAAGCTCGGGTTCGGCTTGTTTATTTATTATATTTTTAATATTTTTATATTTAATTTTGATATATCTTTATAATTTTATAACTTATATATAACATTATACATATTATTTATTTTTTTTATCGTAACTCTATAAATAATAACTATTATTTATATAATATATTTAATAAATAATATATAAATATATAAAGTTAGGTTTAGATAATGACTTTTTAAATAATCATATATTTTAAATTATGTTTCAAAATAAATATATTCGTGGTACATTTCCATTTTAAAAAAATAGAATATACAAGATAAAGAGTCACGACTTTATGTAACGAGTGGATGTCTGCTGAACAAATCAGTCCAAATCCTGAATTAAGCTCAAATGCATTATTTGATGAGCATGCATGCGTAGTATTAGGTAGATGGTCAGGTAAAGACTAACCAATCCAACTATGCTTGGATGGTCTTTTCGAATGATTATCCACACTGGGACTAATATATAGGCTGACTCCAACGGGGGCTAGCAACAGGTAATCTTAGACGATGGGCGAAAGCCCGATCCATCAATATTGTGTGATTGTAGAATGGTAATGTTGCTTGTAAAGCTCTTTTGTCAAGTGCGTGATCATAACAAGACTTGAGGAGGAAACCACTGTTAACTACGTGTTAGCAACCACACTTAAAATGTATGAAATGTGACAAATAAACAATATCATAAGAGACGAAATCCGTCAACTTACCTACAACTTAATAGTTACATGGGGAACAATTGCCATTGTTCATGGCATCAACAAATTCTAAATGAATCACTTGATCAAGGACCCACACCCAATCAATGTTAAAGATTATTGAGATTGCATAGAAAAATATATCTGTGTTTGTTCCACTAAATTAAACATACAAGTAGAGTAAAGAATGATTAAAAGACCAACAAATAGAATAAATGGGAATTTGAGAATGAATGGCAACAAGTTATTCTCATATCTTCGTTTGAATCTTGAAGTCTTATCAAACAGAGATGTATAAGATATTTGACATTGAAAACCAAATGTTAATAAAGTGATTAACAACTTTTTCAATTTTATTATTGACAATAAAAAAGAGATCAACCATCATTTTGGATATTGATGGACATGTAATTTTTCTTAAAATTATAAATACTTAATATTATTCTAGATTTATGAAAAATAATATATGGACGTACATATAAATATAACTAGAAATGTCCTTACACACGTTGTGTGAGTAATTGCACCATGTGCTTAAAATATGAAAACACGAAGAACATATCGTAATGATTACGACTCTAACATATGACCACAATGTGAAAAAATGTGAAAGTGATGGATGGGTTAAAAACTAAAATTATACACACACAAAAAAAAAGAAAATTTGTGGCAAAAAGGTAAACAATCAAAAAATGTGAGTTAAAATCTAAAACTAAAAGAAATTAGTGGTCAAAAGGTAAACAATTAAAAAGCACATATAGCAATTTGAGTTGTTTTTCTAATATGGAATAATAATAATGTGAGAATATATAAAATTTAAAAATTTCAAGAAAATAGATTTTATTTTAAGATGAGAATTTAGAAAAAGTATATCTATTTTTAACATCACTTTTCTTTTTAAAATGAGTTTCAATATAAGAATTTGAAATAAGTTATTCTCTAGCATTATGATTTTGTTCATAATGTCATGGAATGAATTCCTAATTCTCGTGTTGCTCTTAAACTTTTTGTTAAGACCGGTTTTTTAACATCTTTATAAGCAATGATTCTAACAACCTACTAACAACCTAAGAAGTGAAAAATGATTGTAAACAAGAACAACTTTAATTACTTGAGAACTTTTTACAAGGAAGCTTGATTACAAGTTTTGTGAGGTAATTTATCAAATGAACTTCAACTTCCATTTATGCCACTTGGCTAAGATCTAGATTCTTCTAATTTAGACTATTCTAAACTATAAAATATTACATGAATTAAGTAATCTAGATTATTCCAAGGCTAAAAAGTCTTGGAATAATGTAGCTTTCCCTAGAAACTTTCGGGAATCTTGAAGCTTGTGAAATATGACTGAAATCTCTAGAATATCGAGATTTTGGTCTTAATTTTGCGACGAGTGACAATAAGCATGGTATTGATCGTCTAGAACAAGTGCTAGATGAACAATTACTAGCTTGTCGGCACAACAATTAATCTGATGTACTAACTGTTTTTTTTTGTTTTAAGGGTTATGAGAATGAATTCTCAATATTGGTGTTGGTAACAGTCGGGTGAAATTTGTTGCCGGATATAAAATAGAGGCAATATACATAGATTGAAGAGAAGGAAGAAGAGATAGCACAATGGCCAACCTAACACAAAGAAACATGTATGACACATTAATAATCAAATGAATTATATTCCCTTACATCTTGAGAATATTTATAAGCAAATACATTATTTATAAATCTTAACAATAATTTTGATAATTTAAAATATATTTGCTTTCAAATATGAAAAATAATTACTTCAAATCATCAAAAGAAACACCACCAAATTGATCAAATGGACCGTTGAAACCGTCGATCATTGTTCAATTATTGAGTGGGGTTTCCTTCTTTTCAAACTTCATTTGGTTGGTGTGATTTTTGCGACTATTAGAGATATTTTTCAATCTCTAAAATCCAATCTGGACACAACTCTTCATCGTTTTACATATCGTTCTATATTAATGTGATATAACAAACCTACACCTGTAATGGATGTAAATAGAACTTGTATTTCGTAGTGAAAACAAAAGATGAGAGGTGTCATACAGAAAAGTGGTCGGGTTTATACATCATAGAAGATTTATGTTGATACACTTATAAAATGAATATGTTGATACACATCATAGAAGATTTATCCTATAAATATACAAAAAAACAAATATTCTTATGTTTGGTTAATATTCTATAAAAATGTCAATATTTTTATTCTTATGAAAAAATACAATGTTAAAAGTCATCTAATTATATCATTAGGTATTACTATAAATACACGTACCACCTCATTTCATTATACAAATAGTAGAACTCCATCAGTAAAGTGAATGATTACATTAGTCATTTCTAATATTTCATATGGCTCATATAATTATGTGAACAAAGAACACGCATCTCATATGATCATATAATGTTATCTCTCATGCATCTATATAATAGGTGCGAAAAATCATTTCATACGGCTAATGGTCTTGTATAACACATCATACATACCGTAAAGTCAGTTGTGTGTGGATTGTATGCTAGTTGTGTATACATAGTTATACCCGTATCATTTTACAATAACTGATTTGATCCAGTCAGGATCAAGAAATTCACCAACTTTTCTGTTAAAAACAAATTTTGATAAATACTGACAGGTAGTTAAGTTATATTCAAGAAATCAAAGTAACAGAAAACTCAACTTTTGGTAAATATTGACAAGGATATTTCTTCTTTAAAAAGGGGAGAAATGGACTACCACCAATAAGAGAAATAGGAAATCTTGTGCAACTCAAATAAGACTTTGAGTAAAAGCAAAAGCACCTCAATAATTCACCACTAAATAATCAATCACCCCTTCACTTTACTAAAAGTAACACAATTACTTAAAAGAAATAAGAAAAAAGCCACATGTGATGGGAAACCAACTTAAATAAGCCACTTTTTCTTGTCTATATATTCTACCACCACTTGAGCTCTATGTTCAGCCATATGAACTACAAAGCAACCAACAAACCATAAGAAACAACCTTTTTTTCAAATCTTTCGTTTGAAAGATTTGTTTTCGGCTTGTACCGAATGGATCCTTTGAGGATACATGCTTACAAGACTCGAGCAATCAAGAAGCATAAAGCGCACCAATTGTTAAACGATTTCATCTTGTATTCCTTGACTACATTAGCGTGTACCTCGTTTTGTTCTAGTCCCTTTTGGTATCCTCCGTTTTGCGCCACCTTCAATGTATTTTTCTCTTTCTCTCTTCCTAAGATAACTTCTTTTTTCTTCACTAGCAAGGCTTTGTTCATTGTGGGCAACCTCATTGTCATCTTTCTATTGGGAGAGTCAAAGTTCTTTGCATCTAAGTATGATGCTAATTACAATGATGTTTGTCATGATAAGCAAGAATTCAAGCGTGTTGATCAACTTCAACTTCTGTCCCCATCACAAGAACATAAAGGTGAGAAAATCATTGAGGGTACTCAAAAACAAGAAACGCTAGTGAAGATACTCAAACCAAAAACTTATCAAGAGAACGACCACGATGAGTTTTTTGAATTATGTAACGATGATGAAATATGTGAATCGTCCGATGTTGATCATAAGGCTCGACTATCCGATCATGATGAGGATGATTTGTGTTGTTTAGAACATGAGGGTGTAGAGGGAGATGGGGATGTGAGTTTGCCTGCTGAAGAGTTGAACAAGTTGGTTGATGATTTTATTGCTAGAATCAATAGACAAAGAAGGTTTGAAGCTGAATTTTGTAGGGGTTAAAGTTGTACATACAATGATATGTGAGGGGTGGAGAGTGCAATTTTACAATATATGTACTAGCTAGAGAGAATGGTAGAAAATGATGCATTGGAAAAACGAAAACAAAAATGTAAATTAGTGTTTTAGTGTTTTGGTGTTTTGGATTGGATAACTAAATACAAAACCCTGCGTGTTTACTCACTCATTTTCTTCATGTAAATGGCACAATAGCGATACAAAAACACAACCTCTCCCAATACCTAGTGGTGCACATTTCGGTTTTTTTTTAATTTTTAATCTGGCTAAGGTATTAACCGAACCGGTTCGGGTTCTTAGTGATTTTGTCATCTTGAAGAACCCCACATATGTAATCGGTTAGGTTAATAACTGTACCAGTTAACTGTCATCAGTTAAAAAGGTTTTTTAAAATAACTTTTAGAAACTTAAATAAATACGAAATATATAAAATAATCTGATTGCTTTAAATTAAAAGGCAGGTGACAAAAAACTCCATCAAATAAGCTAGTTTCACATTTTTTATCGATCGATAATATCATATTTTGGCTTAAGTAACCTTACAATAAGAATAACAAATTGATGTTCTTACGAGACATTGAGGGCATATATATTTTTTAACTTTAATTTTGTCCCCGGTACTTTTACTTTATCTAAGAATTTATTAGTTAGAAAATAAAGTACTTCTCATAATAACTAGTGGGTATTTGTCTTAACGACTTGGTTTTAAATAAAATTTATATTAAAATAAACATGTCATCTATGCTAATTAATCGAAATCAAATATCATTTTCCTACACCGTCCAACTATGCTTCACCTAGGATTTATATACGTATCATTAGTAGAATAAAAATTAATTAACTATTTAATGATACATTAAATGCTAATGATATTAATTTTATACTTATGATAAAACAAAATATTTTAATAAACTAAAACATGTTTCTTCTTATTAAAAACATATTCTGAAAAAAACAAAATTTTATGAAATATAAACTATTTTAATACAAATAACTTTAAAATATAACAGAGTTCTAAAAAATATTTTTAACAAATTTAAGTATTTAAAAAAAACAAGATTTTAAAGCAGATTTTTTTTAAAGACTACAGACTGGAAAATTTTTGCAATTGTTTTATTAATTAAAGAAGCTAATTATACATAGTTTTAATAATATATTTTCTTAAAAATATCAATTATAATTTTTAAATGTTTATGAATAATTATTAATTTAAATATTCATACAACTCGTGTGATACACAAATTTTTACACTGGTAGTGATATATTCTAATCTACAACCTCTTTCTTTTTTCCACTATTTTACATTTTTATGTTTCCTTAGTTTCCCTTCTTTTCAAAAAAAATCTTAGTTACACCGTACCCTATATTTTTTATTGAAGTTATTTTTATTTTAATTTCTATGTTTTATATTGTCTTACACCTTATAAATAATTTGTATCTCTTACGACTTATAAATATAAAGTGTTCTTAAATCTCGTATACCCTATTGTGATATATTTAATTATTTATCTTTAATATACGTTTTTTCTTCAAAACTAGACTTATATTATTTATCTCTAATATACATTTTTTCAAGATCGAGACATATTTAATATAATGTGTATTTACTTTCTTCTTATCTATATACCGAGACGGGTTAGTTACATTGCTTGTTTTATATTTGATTCACTTTCATTTTTCTTGGACATTTATTTTCGTAGCGATGTGAGCTTTTTTCTTTTAATTTCCGATTACAAAACTACAACGCGTTTTTATTTACGTTTACATCCTAAATTTTATTGTGTTCATATTTTCCACACCTCGATGAAACTTTATTTGAAATCGAGACCAGTTAAATATAATGTGTTTTTAATTTCATCCAATCTACATACCAAGATGTATCCAATATAGTTTGCTTCAATTAGATTTTGTTTTAAAATTAATATATAGGATTTAGATGATACATTAGTGAGAGGAGAGAGATGACAGATGAGTGTTGTCACCATGGTTTTGATAACCGGACCGTATCGGTCGGTCCGACCGGTTGGACTGGGAACTGGACTCCGATCCGGTCCGGTTCGGTGTTTAAAACCGTTTTAGTGTTGAACTAGTGATCGGACACGTTGAACCGGTCGGACCGGGAACTGGACTGGTTGAACCGGCGGTCGGACCGGGAACCGGACTGGTTGAACTGGTGGTCGGACCGGTTGAACCGGTTTTATTATATATATTTTTATTTTTTTGTAATTTGTACATATATTTATAAAAAAATACTTATAATTTTATCCGGTTCTTATATACGGTCCAACCGGTTGAACCGGTTCGACCATCAGACCGGTAAAACGTCCGGTTTACTGTCCGGTCTGGTTTTAAAAACATTGGTCGTCACTCAATGACCACTCCCTCCCTTAAGGTTATCTTCAATGTTGTCTACATTACGATCCAACTCAACACCATGTCAGCATACTACAATTTTCCTCTTTAGTGCTTTTATCATGTTACACCATCCAACAATAACTTTTTTTTAATATTTTTGAACAGGTTTAAACGGTCAAAAAGTTTGAATAGGTTTGATGTGTAACAACATGTCACCATCTAGGTTCACCGCATCGTGAAGAGGGTTAGAGCATTCAAAACTTGTTCTCTAAAATAATGTGAGTATAGTTCTTATATTATATGATATGGTTATAAGTGGTTGTGAGTGAAGGATATAAGAATTTTACTATTCAATCTGTATTTTTAGAAATCACTGTTCAAAATCCTATAATGTTTTTTTAATATATATTAAGTGGTTGTAAATGAACGATAAAAAAATAATAATAATAAAACAGAAAATGAGAAAAAAATAATTTATAATGTAAATATATGAATAAAAACGAAAAGCAAATTGTGAATCCTCTTTATGATATTTCTGTAGTTCGCTTGCATTTTATGTCACTCAGCACGAGGTCATGATGCATGTATCAAACATAATCTAATACACAAATCCATTCTCTTTTATTTATTAAAAAAATTGAAACAAATATACACTATTCATAGTATGACTTCCTAATATATTATATATATTCTTTTTAATCCATCACACATTTCTTTTATTTTTTAGAAATTTTAACTTAAATTTTATTTAATTCTACTCTTAAATCTACAGATTTTATATGTTGTGAGACTTGAATCCTTAAATACACGACAAATGACATTTTTTCTTGACGGCTTGCTATCATTAGACCACAGCCACTTGTTATTTTTTTAACCATTCAACTTAAAGCCTGATAACACAATGTTTAAGTTTACAATATTTAAAATACATTTATTATTATTTCATTCTACCTAACGAAACACATGGTGTTAATCAAATTTCTACTTTTCTTGGCATTACGCACATCAATTCGTTTGGCTACCTATCCCTGCTTGTAGAGTTGTAGTCGAGACGAGAAAGCAAAATGTCCCAACCCCTATATAATACTTAAAAGTTTGGTAGCATATTAATTAGCAATGTTTATTTAACACTACATAATCATGAGGTTGTAACTTGGACAAGGCCTAACAATGCTGACATGTTAAAACCACGTAATATTAGTTAGGTTAAAGCGGATATTTGAAACACACACGTAAAATATAACCGGAGTTAATTACAACATTGGTCCTTGTAAAATGCTCATATTGTAGGTATGATCCCAAACTGGCCCTGTCACCATACCCCATCACCATCCCTTGCCAGCGCTAGCCACCAGCATACCACTACCGCCAACGACATCCCATTGTAACGAAATGGAAAAATCCTCATCACGGTGATGGTTTATGGTGTTTTTTTGCCCCTAATCAAAGGTTGCATCATCATGATTGTTTGTGGGTTGTTGTGCGATGGTAAGTTTAACATTTAAATAAAATCATTCTTGCTGTTTAGTGCACTAAAATTTATTGTGAATATACTTCGACATGTTTAACAATGTTTTTTAGTACTTTTTAAAGTAATTACGGACGAAAATGTCATAAAATCTTGAACCTTTCGTACACCTCCTACGGTATTTGACATCAAATAGCATCCAAATGATACTACTTTTCATATATATTAGAAAATTCTCACTTCCAAAATGCTAAACGTAATTTAAGTTTGTGAATGATTTTATATATAAGAGTTATTAATCGCACAGATGGTCTACCAAGCAAAATGTATGGGTACTAATTTTTAACTTTTATAACAAGTCTGGGTATAAAGATTAATTTTCACCCTAATTAAGTAGAAAGTATAATAAAAGTAACAGGTTTAGGGAATTAATTTAATAATATAGATAAAAATATTAAATTTAATACTCAAACTTATTATAAAATTAAAATTTAATGTGTGAACTTATTATTTTTTACTTAGTACTTATAACTGTTACTTCGTCAAAATCGAACATATGTGTAGTTAACTTTATATATAATCCACAAAAGAAAACCCATACTACTTTACCCTTAATTATTGGTAAAATCGTTAATAAATTTGACTCCATGGGGAAACCGTTTAAAGTATAAAATCACATGGGTGTTTTTGCAATTTTCAAAAGATTACATAATAATAGAAAAATAGTATTCCTCACACGTTCAACTTTTTCCATGTATCATGGGCATGACAAGGGCAACTATTAATTATCACCTATAAGTTTCATTCGTGTTGGTTTAATAAATTCCATCTAAGTTTATATGTTCATTTTCAAGTTTTAATTTCCCCATATTCAAAGAACAAGACTTCTATTTGAACACATCTTAGAATATGATTCACACGATTTTAAATGTTGTTTTTCCGCTTGCTTCAGTCATCTTGTTCATCATATTAGTTCCTATATTGTGGTTGTTCAATCTCTTAAAGTTTTGTTATAAATCTTTGTATCCCGAAAAACTTGCAGGAAAAGTTATACTCATCACCGGTGCTTCAACTGGTATCGGCGAGGTAACATATATTTCTCATCGTTAGTTAAAATTATATATACGATGATATAGATGCACACATACGATTCTTTGAACTTTTTGAAGCACTTGGCGATTGAGTTTGCAAAAGAAGGAGCGTGTCTTGCGTTAGTTGCAAGACGAGAAAGACAACTTGATCGGGTAGCACAATACGCGAGTGCAATGGGGTCACCAAATGTGATTGTGATACCTGCTGATGTTTCTAAGCATGAAGATTGTAAGAGATTTGTTGATCAAACCATTAAACATTTCGGTAGATGTAAGTACGCCATCTTCAATTATTTTCATCGCTTTCCTTGTTATTAGTAGGTTAATTACAAATGATAACAACCAACCAATTTTGTTCTTAAACTATAAATAAGGATATATATATACTTCAAACCAATTAATTATGTCACATATCTTTATTTTTATTTTTTTCATAATCCATTTATGATCATATTAAGGGGTCATGTATTCACATAATGTGTTATAAATAAATTGAAAATGAAAATGAAATTGGAATTGAAATTGAAATTGGAGTGAAATCTTGTTAAAATTAATAAGTTCTTTGGTTGGTAAATTTTTAGTGGAATTGGAATGTTAATTTTACATTTCTTTGGAGTGCTAAACATTCTATGAGTAAATAAAAAATAAAAAAATTTAACTGAATGTGAGATAACTTTTCAATTGCAATTCCACTTTCAATTGATTATATATTCTGTTACGATTAGCTATTAATTCAGTTATATTCTATAGAAATTGTAGCCTATTACATAAATATCTTTTACATTACTTACATTAAATGTTTGTTGCCAAAACTTGATGCGGTTACTATGGTATTTTTGTTTTCACAAAATGAAATCCAAACTAGTATAAACCATCATCGTCTTAGAATTGAGATCTTTTAATATATGAAATTCCATTTTTGTAGTGTGAAGTTCTTATAGGACATTGATCCCTAAATTTTGGGCATCATTTTGGCGATGCTTATGTTTTTCTTAACGTAAAACTTGTAATTTATTTTCTATATATTAAATAGTTTTATTTTTTGTATTAGTTTCAAAAAGTTACGTCAAGTCATGTATATCATGCGTAAAGCACATCAAAGCAAATTAATTATGTCACTTATGTTCAAGACTTCCTATCAATATGCATAGACTTTAAACTAAGGTCACTATCTCAGTTTTATAGTCGTATAAAAAGAAATCCTCTTAATAATAATAATCATTTAACTGTATTAAAACTAGTTTTTAAATTGCATAAAACATCATTAATAGCTAGTTGATAGGTTTAACAATTAACTATTGACTTTCTAAGATTATAGATTTTTGAAATTATAGATTTTTGAAATTATAGATTTTCAACAGCCTTTTGTTGGTAGTTCACCAATGAAATATTATCAGAGGTATAGCAAGCGAATTACCGAATTACGGAGATGCAATACAATTTTATTAATAAAAAGTTACTGGCAGATATTACCAACAGAACTTATACAGTTTTTTAAACAATTATATTTAATTTATTTTAGTAATGACGATTTAAATGGGATGTCTCTAATCTCATGCTAGTGTAGGATCTCAGGATCAATTTAGGTATTGCTTTTGTTTGGCCAAAAATTAAGCTATTATCGACTCTAGTTAGTTAATCTTTTTCCCGTTAGATTTTCGTTGTCTCTTGACTTTTTTCGAGAATGTTTGCAACGCGGCCCTCTACAAAAATTAAACAAACAATTAGCAAAATTTTTATGATAAAATTAATATATTATACACATGTGGATCCGTAGGAGGCGTGTACAATCTCTCGATGTTCAAAATCGTCCGCTCGCCTTTATGATAATGACATGATAGGGACAAATGGAGGTCTTTGCTCCGAATATGTGATCCATATTCCAGTGATCCATATTCCAATCTCCCTGCTATACTCTCGCCAGAGCGGGTGATTTGCTTGGCGGTATCCAAAGACACGCGTTTTTCATAGGTTTTTTTTTGGTTTATCAAAAAAAGTATTGGTTTTTAATAAAAATGAAAATTATACAAAAAAAAAATGTTATTGTATTTCAAACATCTTACGAATACATCAAGCACCTTTAAGGAGGGCCATGTTGTCGACACCCTAATACTCTTTAAAGGTGTCTTTATGTGAACCTCTACCAAGTCAATTTTTTATCATGCTCGTTCTTTATTTTTATTATATTATAGAGATGAATGTAAGAAATTGTGAATAACGAAGATAAAGAATTATGAAGGTTGTACTTTGTTTTCTCATATTGAGGGAAACATGATACACTCCCCCCCACCCATAAATTTTTTAATATTTTTTAAATTGCTTGTGAGTAAATAAGAGAGAAAATGTAATAATAAATGTATGAAAATATTATTTAATCAAAAAAGAAAGATAAAAAATAATGATTTTTAATGTAATTATAAGAATGTAGGATAAATGATGGATTGTGAATGCTCTTACCCGTATTCAAATATGTTTAAGTTTTAGTTAATAGATAAAAGATTTTAAGTTCGATTTTACTCATTGAGGTTAAAAATATTAATTTACCTCCAAAAGTTTAATAAGTTGTTTTAGTTTTAGTCCAAAAATTCTATTAGTTGTTTTAATTTTATCCTAAAAAATAAAAATTTTGGAGTGAAATTAAAAAATATATGAAATTTTTAAAGGTAATTATTTTTAATATTTTGAAGAAAAATAATTACTTTGATCAAGCTTGAGCGAGCAAAATTAAAATTAACTCCATATAAAAATAAATATTCGTGAAACGGTTAAAATAATTGTTCGCTCCTCCGATGTTATGAAAAAGGTTTTGACCGTCCTTCCCTCCCTCCTTATGGGTCAGGTTGCAAGTTGTTGGTTGTTCTCTGTCGATGATATATATTTGTTTTTGTTTATTCTTTTTAATGACTTGATTATTAGTTTATTAATTGTAACTTTATAATATAGCTTCGATTAAATGATTTATAGGGAGATTGACAATTATCTTTCACTTGTAGATATGGTTTACTTTATCTGATTTTAGTCATTTAGCTTTATATAATTATATGTTTGTAATATAAATATCTAAAGTGTAAAATTGTTGTAACAGTGGATTACCTCGTAAACAATGCTGCAATCTCAACATTTGGTTTATTTGAAGACCAAACTTGTGTCCCCGATCACACTTCGGTCATGGTATATATTTTTCCTTTCACTCTTTATTTTTATTTTTATTTTATAAATTCCATTTATTTTGATGCACATATGGTGTTAAAACTTAAAAGTATGAATATAGTTTGTTAATAGGGGTTAATTAGTTTATTAAAGTACGTCTATTTAGTCAGTAGTATTTTAGTTGTATAAACTGCTATAAATACGTGGTTAGTTGCATCTTAAATACTTGTGATAAAATATATATAACGCCTATAAAAAAAATACTAACGATCGATAGCTTATAATGATTGTGAATGTTACAATAATTTTTTTGGGATTTGTTGTCGGTAAGATGTTCTCGAGTTTCCCACACATGTATTTTGTTGGTAATACATCGATAACTGTCGGTGTGACCCATTACATGTATTATGTCGGTCACTAATGGTTTGTATTTATTTTAAGGGCAACTTTTTTTAAGTATTTGTCATATTTTGGGCGTTCAGTTGGTAGCTTTTTATCTTTGTTGCTACTTTGTTTAGTAATGTATCAATTGTTACTAATTGTTTTTATCAGTTTTAATATTTTATAAATTTATTATTATATATTTAGTGAGGTAAACTTAACATTCATAACTTGATGTATTCTGGTATTTTAGGATGTTAATTTTTGGGGATCAGTTTACACTACACATTTTGCGCTTCCACATTTAAAGAAGAACAAAGGGAAAATAATCGTGATATGTTCTTGTGGGAGTTGGTTTGCCACCCCAAGAGTAACCATCTATAATGTAAGTATCATCTTGATCCCATCTCTAATTCAATAATAAAAACTTCTTAAGCAAGAAAAGGGTTAATTACTTGTTAAAGAATGTAACAATTAACAAAATCAACTAATAACACATGATGTTACAGGCAAGTAAAGAGGCACTCCTAAGTTTCTTTGAAACTTTGAGGATTGAAGTCGGTTCAGATATCGATATATCTATGATAACTCCGGGATTAGTCGGGACGCGATTAACCAACGAGGAACATTTACATAAGGTACATCGTTGGTGCATTCATTCCTCACTTTTTTTCTTTTCTCTTCTCTATTGACTAATTCTTGGTTTATACAACAGTCAAACGCACAATGGGTACCAAAGCTATCGGTTAAAGCGTGCGCCAAGGAGATTGTTAGTAGCGCTAAACGTGGAGATAAATACTTGACAGTGCCTTCATGGGCGACGACGATATTAGTGTGGAAATTATTATGCCCCGAAATTCTTAACTCAATTATGCACTTTGTGTTCATATTATGGCCAAAGATCTCATCAAAGAGAAACAGTTAAAATCCCACCATTCAGGATTATCATATATCTTCAACTAAATGATATCATGTTTGAGTGATTGTGTTGATGGAATTTTCCTTAAAAGTAGTAAGTACATGAATATATGTATAAATGAAGTAATATGGTTTATTATGAAAGCTTGATCACAAAAACTATGTAAGAGAATCGAACTTATGGGTTTTTAAGTCTAATTTTATAATGGACTTGAAATATTGCCATGACATGACAATATAGATGTTACTCAATTCCAACAAATGGTTAGCATGTTTAAAATACATGTAGTAAGATGTCTATAAGGGATACCCTAATGGTAACGTGTATCTAATTTTTTTTAAAAAAATTAAAGGTTTAAATTCTATAATGTGTAGATTTATTTTATTAATATGAGTAGTTTAGAAGATATTCTAAAAACATGTATTTAGCTATTGTTTAACATGACAACAAAACTAAATACAACAATAATTACAAAACTAAATCGCCGGGAAAGTCCTGGGGTGGCGATCAACATATACAAAGTGGAGATCATAGTTTCGGTACAAATATGTGAAAACTCTCATTAGAAATTCAAAATTCAATTCTCAGATATATTTAGTCTAATCCGATTAAGCGTTGAGTAGTACCCTCAAATTGGTTTAATCTGATAGTAATTACCACGATTCTAAGATTTATCTAAGTTTCCGTTGCGTTCTAAACTTGTTCGTTGAGTACGCGTTCATTCGTTTAATTTGATCGGAGTTGCGGTTCTTGGTTTTCAATTCTGTTCGCAGGGACTTATAAGAGATCGGTTCTATTTTGTTTACAACATTGAAAGGTTTGATTTTAATCTTATTTACATGATTCTGCAATTAATTAATTCAATGCTTCTTCAATTAATTCAACGATTTGTGCGTTAAAACATATTGCATATTTCATATAGTGTTAGACACACCATTATAAACATACTCATAATTTATCAAAATTGTAAAGTTTAATGTTGTTATGTTATGAATTTGGCCTACATTATAATTCACAAAACAATAATTGTTTCAACGCACTTCTCGTTCACTCCCAATGAATTGTTCCGTAACCCTTGTTTTAATTTATACTAGAGCTGACAAGTTAATTATGACACGATCTAACATTACATGACTCTATGTAAAGTAAAACGAGTTTGGTTTTGGGGTAATGGGATCTGGTGATAAAAGCATGTTAATGGCATAGTAGAAATGTGTCTATAAGACTCACATCTTCAGTTTATTTGAACACTGATTTTAAAATACCCGTTGGGTCCCCTTTTATTTCTTCTTCCTCTGCCTGGTACTCAACAGTGAACTCTACATATTATATATAAAGTCCTGAAATATTTGTGTTGAAAATTGTGAGTTTCGAACAAGAAATCAAACATAATAGGAACACAAAACCTAATCAATAAACAAATCTGACACTTGACGAATTCTAGAACTTGAATGTAATTTTCAAATAACTAAACTTGGATTAATCTCTGAATCGTGAAACACTATCAGATAAACCTATTTCGCGGGTTACACGCGAATGATTTATCGGATTAGACAGATATTTATTGATGAGTCAAATTTGATTGAATCTATGATGTTTTCTTTTATAAACCTTCCTGTAACCATATGTTTTTTCCTCTCTGTCTAATCCCACAAGTTATAGACTTGTTGTCTTATACGGCCAACCCAACTAATGTTAATTAACCTAACTAACTTATCTACTTAGACCCATTATTAATTACAACATCCAAATAACATTTTGAACTAAACCGAGCTCGTACTCCCGTGACACCTAACTCATTTAATCTCTAATATTATTTTCTCGATTAACAAGTTAATCCAATACACTAAAATACTTATTAATAACACTAAAATTATCAACAATTTGTAGGATCCCTTGAACTTCTAAATCTTATATCCTCTCCTGAAATCAAGTCCTGAATACCTTCAAAACTAAACTTAATAGTTCCAGATAAACTACTAATTGTTATCATAGTCCCAGACCAACTCTCAGATAAAAAAATAGAAGTAACACCTAAACTTCATTATCAAATTTAATTCTAACTAATTCTAACCGGGTTACGATCGAATTAAATTCATTAGCTTGAACATTAAATGAAGCATATCAAGAACACCTTATTCAACGTTAGAGGGGTTTTCGTACATATTTGACAAATCCTTCAACAAACCACACATAGTTGTTTTAATAAACTAAGCCTTCAACTAACCAAAACCATTCAAGTAATCATGTTAAATAAGTTTACATGTTTATATGACACTTTTATGACCCATGGATCAAAACTACGTGAGTAGTATGGATATTTCTTTTAAGGATTGTTCTTTAACGATATTATTCTTTGTAAGTTAATTTCATAAATTTTATTTTATTTTAATATGTGTGTTATTTATTTAGTATTTGTTAATTGTGTTAAGCGAGTTTGTAATTATTCATGTTAAACCTGGCATGTCATACGTGTCATTAAGTTTCTTATATTTACTCATAGTCATGTCCTTCATTCATGTTATCAAGCTGCGATATTTAGTCGTTCTAATCGCGTCATGTCATTCAAAAAATTATATTTGTTTACGTTAAACTGTCCTTCCGTACAGCCCGCTTATTAAAACTTGTTTGCTAGCGTTTATACATCAATGAAACATTTGATTAAACGTGTGTTATGTTCGAGTTTAATAGTTAGATTAAACATGTGGTGTTAAGAATTGGTTTAACACGACTCACCGTGTTTTCTAGCTCTATTTTATATGCAACGTTATAAAATGGTTTAACTATCACCTTCCCCCAAGTTGATTCAAATGAAGAGCCACCAAAATTATATAAACATTTCCAATCGTCATTTTTCAATAAGGCTGCAAAAGAACCGAATAAATACGAACGGAACCTTGTTCGTGTTCATTTATTAAGAAAATAATTTGTTTGCGAACGCTTACCGAACGAGATTTTTTGTTCGTTCATTTAGGAAATTAATCTATTCATGAATTGTTCACGAACATAAACGAACACAAACGAAGTCAAGCGAACACACATAAAATATTCATGAACATTAATAAGCACAAACGGAATTTACTAAAACAAACAACTACAAACCATCATATAATGCTTTTATAATTAAAATCACAAATATAATGTAATATCCATACAAAATAAATACGTACTTAATATAATCATCTCAAACATAAAATTTTAGTGAACGAACATAAACGAACATTAACTAACACATTGTCGAATGTTCATAAATATAAATGAATGAACATAGTCTCTGTTCATGTTCGTTCGTTTAACTAAACGAATAGATTTTCTTGTTCGTATTCGCTCATTTATTGAATAAACGAACATAAATAAACTTCCCGCCGAACGGTTCACGAATTATTCATTGAACGTTTGGTTCGTTTACAACCCTAATTTTCAAAAACAAAAATAACTCAACGACAGTGATCAATTATGATTTAACATTGCATGGAAAAAATCAACTTAATTTACTCCACGTTATGTTGGCTTCGTCACGTGCCTTAAGCTAATTATACTATAGAAAGACCTTAGTGATACATCAAAACAACGACAACATAACAAAATTTAAGATAAAACATGGAATTGTTATTGTGTTTTTTAAAGTGTGGCAAAAGGAATAAATTATAAAAAATATAGTCATAAGTTTTTTTCTCAAGCAAGGTAACGATCGTGCATACTTTTGAACATTCCTCTTAGTTCTCACATTTAAAACCGAAAGTAAAATCAAACTTTAGTATCAAGAACCTTCTAATTAATCCAAAATTTACACATAACTTTCTCCACTTTGGGACTTTGGAGGAAGAAAAACTTCAATAATAAAATATTTTAAAAGCTTTAATTCCTTCATTTTTTATCCTTTTAAGAATAAACTATAATTGTATAACTGTAAAGGTTATTTGGTAAATTTTGAATGATTAAATATTAAACTAATAAAATGTCTGAACTATTAAAAGATAGTATATCGTTTAACTATTCAAATACAAGTGTCTGACAAATTTAGATAAAAAGTCTTAACCATTCAGCACTTGACCTCTTAACCATTAAGCACTAGTATAATGCTTAATCATTCATAGGCAAATGTCTGAATCATTCAGACAATTAATCGCGAAACAAACAGTTTGAACCATTAAATGCTGAACCATTCAAACATCTGAATCATTGAAAAGCTATAAAACAACTCCTAAATCATCAAATTCTACCTTTTCTTCCAAACTTAAAGCACTCACATTACATTTTTTATTTTCATTCTTATAATTACATTAAAAATCACTACTTTTTCTCTTTTTTTCAATTAAATAACATATTTTTATGACTTTTACATAATATTTTATCTCTCATCCACTCACAACCACTTTTAAAATTATTAAAAAATTATAAGGATTGAACAATTAATCTTTAAATTTATAGATGAACAGTAACATTTTCTCTATTATTCACTCACAACCACTTAAACCATTCCATATAATTTAAAAACTTCCACTCATATAACTTTAAAGAATTGGCTGTTATTAAAAAGATAAAAAATTATTCTATTCTTTTGTATTATTTTTCTTATAACTTAGATCATCTCTAATGCCGAGACATTAAGGAATCCTTTTACATCTGTAAGTTTGTGTGGAGAATAGAGGAAGGAGAGGAGTAACGTGACAGCTTACAAGAGATTGTGAGAGGGGGAAAAGAGGAATCCGTCAATATCCGTTCATAAGCCCCATTGGCAACGGTCTTAGAAGTCGATAAAGCGGCATACAATCTACAAAAATTAGGTTCATTGAATTTTCTTGAATTTTTATTGTAAAATACCATTTTATCCCTGACATTTTGTTAAATTTATCATTTCAATCCAAAAACTTTTTTTTGTCATTTCAGTCATTGTGGTTTACTAAATGTTGTCATTTTCATCCACTCTACTAACTTTGTTAAGTTATCCGTTAAATATGAGTGTATTTTAGTCTTTTTAACATCCTAATTGTCCAATTAAAACAAAGTTAATTAATAAAATATTTAACTAAAACTAAAAGAAAAATATAAAGCAACTGACCAAACACTTCAGTTTAAAAGTTTTGATTAACGTTAACTAGTTTAAAAACCCGTCTAGGCATCTACTACACGTTTTGTATGAAAAAAATAAATAATAATTATTTAGTACTATTAAAAATTAAAAAATAATTTTTGAGATAAAATATGCTTACATTTACATATAATTAACCATTAAGTAATTAAAAATAATAATTTTTTCAAACTTTCATATTTAAAAAAGTTTTGCTTTCAAAATATATTGATTTTTTAACTCTCTAAAAAATTATTAAAATGTTTGTATTAAAAAAAATAATTAAGATTTTTATGATACGACACAAACCTAATAAAAAAATTTAACAAAACATTTTAAAAACCAAATTATATGAAATATAAAGTTTTTTTAATACAAACATTTTAATAATTTTTGTTGGAGATTTAATAAAACAATATTTTTTTAAAGCAATACTTCTTTAAAGACGAAATTTTAAAAAATTAGTGTTATTGTTTAATTACTTAATGGTTAATTGTTGGGTATTCTACCTTTAAAGAAATTGAAGATTTCCAATATTATTGAAGTTGAAGACTTAAAGAACAAAAGCAACAAAAATATTTGTCTAGGGTTTATTTTGTAATTATTGTAAATGCTAGATTAATATAAATATTAACATATATCATCATTGTAAAGGGTGAATGGTTCTCCACAAAATATGTGGGAATTAGTTCCATCACCTACAACATCATATCATCATCCTTCATGGATGATGATTTCAACATCAAATCAATAAACATCAAGCAATAAACACTTTTGTGTTCATCGTTATTATATTTTAGCATCGAATCATTTAGTTTTGTTATTATCAATTTGAATCCTAAGATCCATGCTCAACGATCCCGTTCATATCGGGAGCACACGATTGGTATCAGAGCCGGAGTTGATGGATTCATATTGATTTTGATGAGATTTCATGGTTAGATTGCTAAAATTATTGAAGATCTAAAGAAAACTTGGAGAAAAAGTTAGTTTGTTCTTCATGATAAATCCAATGATTTGGATTCATCAATATAATGCTAGAATAACAATTTCATCAACAATTCAACAATACAAGATCTTATGTGAACCATGCAAGAAATCGAAGTTTGGAGGCTGCCGAGTAGGTAGCTTGCGATCGAATGGAAGAGGATGTAGTACGTAGCCTTTGCAAATTCAAAGGGATGCCGTAGGTGGCCTTTCTCGGTCGAATTAGGGTTTGCAAAATTAGGGTTGCGAATGAGTTCATGGAGAATGGGCTTATTAACACAATTGGGTTTGTTACTTGGACTTCATCATTAAACAAAAAAAACAATAGTTGAACTTGAGCTCAAGTGTTGAAGATTGAGCTTATGATCAACAAAACAAAATCATGGTTCGTATTCGGGCTCTCATCAAACAAAAACAATGTGACATCGAGTTACAAAATATAATTGTACCAAAGTTTTAAAGACCTCGCTTCCGCATCAACAACAAAATTCTTGGCTTTGAACAACTATTCAACAAAAACAAGATCAAGCTTCATTTCATGTAAGGCCCCGTTCCCGGGACACTTACAGCTGGTCAATCATCGCACATAAAACATGTAATTACATTTGCTTTAATAAACATTACAACGGAAACATTAAAAACAACATTTCATTTCAATATAAATGCTTTTGCAAGTTAATACAACATTCGTTACAAAACATCGTTTGTTCGCGTTACAATGCAAAAACATTAAACAAAAGAATGCCATCCAAAATGAGCCGAGTAGTCGCCCCGTGCCATCCTCAGCAATCATTACCTGCCAACTGGAAACATATAAAAGTCAGCGTTGCTGAGTGAGTTCTAGTTTTATAAAACATTATATTACCTTTCATCCGTTAAAACATTTTCTTTACTATCGCACGCGATCACACATCATACATACATCAAGGTAATACTTATTATCTTCATCATCGTTCGTTTCTACATTTCGTACCTTTCACAAATTTCGTACTTATCGCATTTTTCGTACATTTATTATCTTTCACTTCCATCTAGGTCCTATCATGCACTTAACCCCCCTCTAGAGCACCAAGCAATTTCATCTAGGGTTAAGCGACAAGGACCCCATATCTCACGTATGGAGTGGTCACTAGGACAGATTCCCCCTTTGTGTGTGAACTCTTATGGGTTCGCCAAGATCGCACGTTGTATAACACACAGTAATTAGGAAATCGCACGTATTGGAGCAGTCACCGAAACTGAACTCTTACTGTGTGTATGAACCCTTATGAGTTAGCCAATGTCGCACGTTGTAGACACACCGATTGAGCTAACAACTCTTAATGAGCTGTGAACCTCCTTTCATTTGCTTGCAAGACTTTTCATTCATTCATTATGTTCCACTTTCATTATCTTAAATCATTCACTTCGTTAAGATAATACTTTACGTTCATCATAATAAACACACCGCGTAAAGTCACATAATCATATGTAATAAGGAACATAACATACAATCATACAACCATACATAATCATCAAACATCATCCATCACACATCATCATGCATAGGCATCAATCATACATCACATCATGCATCGCCCATCACATCATCTATGACCTCAAAAGTCAACTTACATACCCCCGGGAACCTCCCAAGTCAAAGCCTACATTTACCCTTTTTTCTCGAGAATCAGATAATAAACTAAGTCCTTTCGGGCGCATGAGCCCTATTTGGGCATATGGGCACTATTCAGTCGCATGGCCTTCCAGGCGTATGAAAACACTTAGGCGTATGGACACTATGGGGCGAATGAACACTTAGGCAAATGGAGAGTCTCCACACGCATGCGCACTATGGGGCGTATGGACCCTCAGTCGCATGGCTTCCAGTCGTGTGACCTTCAGTCGCATGACCTTTCGGCCGTATGGCATTCAGTCGCATAACCTTCAATCGCATGCCCTTTAGGCGCATGATCTTTAGTCGCATGTCTTTCAGGCGTATGACCTCCAGTCGCATGCCTACCAGCCGTATGGCCATCAGTCGCATGCTTTTCGGCTGTATGGCCTTCAGTCGCATGCTTTTCGGCCGTATGGCCTTCAGTCGTGTACCATTCGGTCTTATGGCTTCCAGTTGCATGAGCCCTAGCTGGGTGCAGAATGCAGTCTCTTCGAACCTGAACTCTAACCTGTTCTAAGCTTAAATCATCCATCCTAAGCCTTAGAAACACATATACATCACCATACCAACACAAAATTGCCCGAAAACAAACCCCACCCAAATCACACACATACACAACATACGGGTACACACCCATCATTTCAAAAAAACATTTCTTATGTGTTCCAGCCCCAAAATCAGTCAAAAACGTGTAAAAGAGGGGTCCTAGAACTCACCTTGACAGCCTCTTCGAGTAGAGCTT
>BJCM01274079.1:0-19064 GCA_018326385.1 Flaveria bidentis | reverse complement strand
TATTGGTTTTTTTTTATCATAATACTGCAAGCGAAAAAAAAAAAGGATTCCATATGGATAACAAGCTCCTTAATCTCCCCAATGGTTCCACTATCGAATATTCCATCAGATTTTTATTGAAATGCCACAGAAGAAATATCATTTTCTCTCTTCATGCGTTTAGTCCATGATACAGTAGACTGACTTACATTCAAGTACATGAAACTCATTGAACGCTATTTATCCCCAATTCTTTTCGGATTTTCTGATTTGTTGCTTGAAGCCATCCGAGGGCACCCCGACACAATCCCTAATTCTAGCTGCTTCCTTGACCTCTGATTCGACTTCATCCTCATTGTCTGGGCCGTCCCTAAGAGAACAAACGAGTCGAGCTGTTAGCGAACTACTTGATATTGGATTGTTAAAAAAAAGGCTCATTAAATTATCGAGTCCGAGCCCGAAACCGAGCTTCATATGTCAAGCTCAAATCGTTTCATGAGCTCAAACGAGCTTTTTATTTAAAATATTTAGTATATTTGTATAAACATTTGCCATTATATATGAAGTTATGATAAAAAATTAAGGATTGTTTGATAATTTTTAAATTATTAAGTGCTCAACTAACAATAGGATTTAAACCAAGTGCTAAACTAATAATAGATCTGAACTATTAAGAGTTTTAAACCACTAAGAACTAGTATATCGCTTAACTATTTAAAGCAAATGTCTGACGAATTCATATAAAAACTCTTAACCATTAAGCATTAATATTATGCTTAACCAAGATAAATATCTAAAACATTCAGACATTTGCTCGCGAAACAAATAATCTGAACCAATAAATGTTGAACTATTCAAATATCTAAACTAATAAGAGGCTAATTCATATGCTGTCACACAACCTAAATAACATGTATAATGGTGTATATATATAACTAAATATAAAAACCTAAGCGTGAAAAGTTTTTAACGAGCCGGGTTTGAGATATAAATATAAAACTCAATACGAACCGAGCTCGAGCCTAAAAAACTCACGCTCGAACCCACTCGTTTGCACCTCTTACCGTCCTTCCTTCTTCCTCGGGGTATAAAAAATCGCTATTGAAAGAATGAGTCCGGCCCCAAGTGTTGCGAAAACGAGTTGGTTATTCAAATATTATGTTCACCAGCCCACTTTTAAAACTGATATCATTTAAACTAAATGGATTCAAGCCCAATAGTTCTTCATTCCCATTTAATTATCCATCATCCAGTTTTCTAGTTTCATCACCTAGTGACAGACCATAGTTATATGTAGTGGTAAAGTTTACCATAGTTATATGTAGTGGTAAAATTTGAATATTTTTATAAGCAAACAAGGGACGAAATTAAATCTTTTTTATTTTATAAGAAAACAAGGGACGAAATTAAATCTTTTTGTTTTATAAGAAAACAAGGGACGAAATTAAATCTTTTTGTTTTATAAGAAAACAAGGGACGAAATTAAATCTTTTTGTTTTATAAGAAAACAAGGGACGAAATTAAATCTTTTTGTTTTATAAGAAAACAAGGGACGAAATTAAATCTTTTTGTTTTATAAGAAAACAAGGGACGAAATTAAATCTTTTTGTTTTATAAGAAAACAAGGGACGAAATTAAATCTTTTTGTTTTATAAGAAAACAAGGGACGAAATTAAATCTTTTTGTTTTATAAGAAAACAAGGGACGAAATTAAATCTTTTTGTTTTATAAGAAAACAAGGGACGAAATTAAATCTTTTTGTTTTATAAGAAAACAAGGGACGAAATTAAATCTTTTTGTTTTATAAGAAAACAAGGGACAAAATTAAATCTTTTTGAAAGGATGAATTCAAAATATATATTTTTTTTACAAAATGGGGGGCGGAGGAGCCCCGCCCCTTAAATTCTTCGCCCTTGGTTCTATGATAATAGTTATTCACCAAGCAACAATTCTGATGATTTTAATTGGTCATTACTATCCAGGGCTGTGATCTTCCACACTTGTGTTTGTGACTTTTCATGTTTTACAAGGGCTTTTCACACTACTAGAAGTCTAGAAATATAAGCATAATACAACTTTTTTAGAAACAAAAAATAGTTGTATTTTCTAACATGAAAGTTGTATTTACTAATAAATATGTAGCATTCGCTATTACAGAAATTAATTAGATTTAATGTAATTTAATCTGATGGAGCCTTTTATAAAAATATTATTTTAAGATAATACAATTTTTTAAAGAACTAATCATCTTATTTATGTTGCTAGGTGCTCTAATTATCTTCTTCACGCATTTGATTCTAATGAGTCTTACAAAAACAGATAGATCCCCTTGTCAATCCTTTTTCCTCACCATTAGCAATCAAAATGGATGATTACTACTAATCAAAAATACAAAATACCAAAATTAACCATTGACTAAATACCAATCAACATATCCTTGAGTCCACGTTGACTTTCCACACCATCTTTCACATTATGGTATCAACATCATCGGTCATCCTAATGAATAGGGTTATTTAATGGAAGAAAGCAATATTTACACGCCTCAAGTTTTTAAATCAACACTCTGCCACTCTATACGTGATGTTTGGGTTTATACGTTACATATAGGGTAAAAAACGTTCTTTGACATCTATCTGGCGTATGAGGTGTCATTTCGATATCGGTTAGAGGCTATACACGGCGTATAGACCTATACGCCACATGTGATTTTGTTTTTTTTCTAACCAACATATACACATGTGAAACATATATGTGGCGTACGCATGAATCCATACGCGTCGTATAGTTTAAGTTCAGTTTTTATTTTAGTTTTTTGTTATTATACGTCTTTTTTTGTTATAAATAAACAAATGATTTTACGTCGACTAGTTTCATATTATGTTATTATTTATTTTTGTAATTTGCTTAACCACGAATATATAAATAATATTATATCGAATAGTTTTATGTTATTTTTACGTATTTTTTGTATTTTTACTTATTTTTGTAATTTAACTAACCGACGAAACACATAATACAGACATTCATAATTTAATTGAACAATCAAGATAACAATACAAAAATTAATATAAAATGATAATATACATAACAAAGTTTTTGAATATATAACAAAAGAAAAATTACTATTCTAATAATAATATAAAAACTATGAGGAGTCTAGATAATGTCGAGGCGGTGGCAACGCCGGAGGATCGATATATCGAGCTGAACGTGCCACTCCATAAGATTCTCAATGTTATCAAGCCGTCGACTTTGTCGATCAAACCGACGACTCTTCTCCCGTGAACTCTTAGCAACCTCATGCATAAATGTCTCCATACATGCAGGCAGCCTCACATCTTTGTTAAGGTGTCAAGGAAACTATGGCTAAGGTGGTGGCGGCGGTTGGTCATGTGGTGGTTGCTCATCTATTACTGACCTGGTTGCTCCTGGTGCATCAACTACGAATCATCAATACAGACCTGTTGAAAGGGTGCCGACTGCTAGATCTCCTCGGGTGGAAAAGAGAATCATATGCCTCCCGGAAACTTGTGTAAATATGCATGCCGAATAACGTATGACGATCTAATCTCACTGGCTCGATAGGTGGAGATACGTCACTAATATCAAGGAATATAAGCAAACGCTTGAGCAATCAATGTAATATAAGCGCCATTGTACACGACCCCTCGCTCCTATCGATGATAATAAGAAGCAAAATACTCCTACACCTGGTCCTAATGGGAAAACAATACTATAAGGTTATATTAGAAAGGGTGATACAACCAAAGCAACCAAAGAGTTTCCAACATGCATGCACTTATGTAGAAGGTAAAAGTTACTTCAGAAGTTTTATATTCCTCATAGAAAATATTTTAAGTGTAAAATCTTACGAAACTAAAAACCAAATCTTCTCAAGCCAAAGATGAAGTCATCTAAAGCTTCAAAGATAAAGTTTTTCAAAGCCAATTAAGTGAAGACTGATTTATTCCGAAGACAAGAGAAAACATGCTTTCCCTGATCAACTTTTGCCTAAAGCTTACTCACTTTCTGCTGCAACTCTGAAGACTCATCAACTTTTATAAGTTAGTGAAAATGTCCATTCTTTTGCAACTGTAGAGTAAGGTTTAGAGTCTATAACTTTCTACTTTGTATATTTTATCCTTTTTGTAATATATTAGGATGTGAGCTATGGCATGTCATAGTCACAAGTCAAAAAGCAATATGCCTTTTGACTGTACATTGATCTTGTTGTCTAGATTAGTGTTTCCAGCTGGCTTTCAAAACATAGTCGGCTGTAGGATGTACTATAAAGTATCCCAAGTTCTTGTATTTTTTCTTATGTTTTGTAACACTTGTAAAAGAACTTGAGATCAATATACAACATTCTTGAAAACCATATTCATATGTTCTTGTTCTTATGCTCTATCTTATTACTTTCTTGTGTTCTTAGTATCTTCTATACAAACCCGGTTCCTCTATTTGATCTGTTAAGTGTTCTAATACTCTACTTATTATGAGACTGATTGTATTGACCATCCTTTAACCGGTCCTGCAAATACAAGTAAAAAAGTCAGGAATGGTGCACCACTCCCGACTCTTGCCACATCCCGTGTTGGATGTGGCAATCATCCTATGTAAGTAGCGAATAAGATGATCTCTATTACTAGTGACCCTAGCCTTAGTCCTTTGTAATGGACCTCAAGCAATCTAAGACCACCAATCTCTTAATCCATTCTTATCTACCTCTGTAGTACCCTCGGTGAATAGGGGGTAACAGTCTCTGACTCGTAGTAAAGTCCTAAGATAACAACAAATTGCTCTATCGATATCTATCGACATCTTAATTTGATTTCCACATAACCTAAATGAAATCTCGGGATGCTAGTCATCCTCATCCATCTCATGAGGAAGAATGTAAGTAAATTTCGATAAAAACTCGACCATTAGCTCTCTGTATGATGGCAAAAAGAATCGATATCAAACAAACGACTCTATGGCGTATCATCTCTGATAATAGCAGCGACTGTATCACGTTCACAAAACTCGATTATCACCTCCCAATCAAAGGCATTTTAATGGCCAATCTTCATTAATACAAACTTCGAGCACTTAGCGTGCTCGATGCTATAGTGCTCAAACTGTAACCATGGATACTCGGTAATAGGATCAACAATGTCATACTCAATCTCTGAATTGGAAGACATATTCGGATAATAAATGAAAATACAAAATTAAAACAATAAAAAATATATAACATAATCTATACGCAACATATAGACCTATACCCCAAGTATAGATTACTCTTGGGTGTCGTATGACACTAAATAAGCCACCCATCCCTACTATATGCTATGTATAACCCTATACACCACGTATAGTGGTCCTGCATATGTCCTTCGTATGACAGTCCCTGCGTATGGGTGTCGCATGACACTAAATAAGCCACCCACCCTCTTATACGCCATGTATAGCCCTAAACACCGTGTATAGGGGTCCTGCATATGATCCTTTTATCTTCTTAATCTAGCCTATACGACATGTATAGGGATATACGCCACGTATATCCCCATACGTAGGCTTGTGGTGGTGTATTGTTCTTTATAGCAGACGGTTTAGGAATGCTTAAAACACCCAAAAATGTTAATCTAAAGCATAAACTAGTAAACGATTAGCATAATAACAATGTAAAAACAATAATACATACCTGGATGAAGAAAAATCGACTAATAAGACGAGAGAGTTTTGTGTGTGTAAAAATCTATTGTTGTGTGAAAATAAGAAGAAGACAAAATATACCGCGGTTGCAAAGCTATACATCTCGTATGGACTCATACTATATGCAACGTATAGTTTATAATTTTGATTTTTTTATGTTTTAATTATTTGAATTTTTACATTTATTACTATTAAACGATTTTAAATAAAAATTTAAAAACCAACTGTTAAATTCCAAGATACGAAGCCAATAATAAAATATAAAATAAATGTATGAAATATATTAACTAAATTAAATATTACAAGTTTTCAATTAAAAATTTTATTTAAGTTGGGGTTTCTCGGTTATTATCTATTATTTTGTTATATTCCAAGATACGAAGCATATACATAATCTCCCATTCTGTTGCACATACATTTTAGTTACGAAGCCAAAGATTACTTAACATAGGCATGAGATAATCTCCTTTTGACTTAACATGGATGAAATGATTATTCTTTACATGAACAATCGCCATGACATGATGACGCATCATACTTCTAGCAATAGCCCATAAGAGGTAAAATGTTTAACAATCGTTATTGCTTAATAAATAAAAATAACATCAAATGTTTGAGCAACCACTATTATCGTATATGGCATTATCATCTAATCCACACATCGCCAGTTTATGGTATGTCATAAGTCATTATATTGTTCGGGGTACAAAGTATCGAAAACTTCTTTGTATTCTAATTCGTGTTTGTCCAATTCTTCTAAGAGTTGTATATAAACCCACTTATTTTCATTAAAACCTAAAACTAAAGAAACCATAATTATATCGGGTCGGACATCTTGTATACGTGGGACATACCGGTGAAAGATGGAAAAATTCCAATTCTTTGACCTGTTTATAATGTTTAATTGTTGATCTCTGACAATAGATGAAAACTTATTAGTATTTTTTGATACCCCGAGACTATAAGATGTTCCTTTCATTTTAGAATACGTTGAACGACTGCGTTGCTTTTGTGGGCTTCTGAGGCTTAAGTGTTGAATTTTTTTTCCTGTAACATTATGCAATAAATGAGCTGTCTCGGCATTTCACACGTACTTTGTTGAGTGTCATGCTTTTCTATTGAACCTTTAACGTTGGACGATCGTGAATATCTATTTGAACAAGTAAATAAGTATTCATTTTAGAACCTTTAACGTTGGACGAACGTGAATAGTTTATTCCACTTAATTTTAAAAAAAAACCAACAAGTAAATAAGTATATATTTTATTCAAACTCTAACTAGGTCAACTAAAGCTTATGCTTGAAACCTAGCGTGAGCAAAGCAACAAATTTAATTTTCATTACCTGAAAACATGCTAAAATATGTCAAATAAAAAGTTGGTAAGAACATAGCCTTAGAAGTATACGTATAGTATATAAAAACATACAAACCAACAAACAACATTCCAAATGCAAGTAAGTAATCTATTATACATGAGTCCACAACCAGCCTTAGTGATCAGATGCGCTCCCATCTAACCCACTAACAAAAAAGGTCAGACTAATAGTATGTTTGTCTAGTAAGCAGTTTCTGAACATCCGAATCCTTCTAAGTAAAAAAATACGTTGACTCAAGGACGTTTAGTATTGATTGGCATGCGTCAACCTGAGTACCAAATGGGCTTGTCAAGCCAATAGATCTATCTACATACTCTCATGGATTCTCCGAAGTTAATGGTTGTGTAGATTTTAGAAATTAAAGGGACTTTGTAGTAAAACATGTCATAAAATATAGCAATATGTATAATCAGTTTATTTTTATAAGTATTAGGAAGTTTGTCGTTTAGTTTGCAAAATAATAATTTTGACTTTATAATTTGAATTCCCAGTTTGTTACAAAATTATGTTCCCAACCTAAAATACAAAAGAAAAAATGGCTATGAACTCACCTTGTAAAGTAGGTGGGATAATATTGAATCTTGTAGTAACATGGAGTGAATATTCCCCTAAGTTTATTTAGTTAATTTGTTGTAGATGAGGAGTTGTTATTATAAAATTTTAAGAATGGTTGTCGTATACTAGATATGTGTCATTCAAAAGTAACACATCTAAAAAAATGATTCAGAAGGAAGAGTTGATGGATTCTCATCACTTAAGTACCTCGTCTTTCTTTAGCCAAAACATTTTGATTGCCCTATAACTACATACCGAGTGAAACGATTCTATATGTATACTAGACCAAGTCAAATGTGTGTTTGGTGTCACACCCCAACCTTGACGGCGGAATCGTCGAGATGTGAGGGTTAAGATTGTTCACACCACATAACGCTATTATTAATTTCAAATATCATAACCATAAGTTTTCAAAAGAAAATACAACCATAAGTCTCAAATAATAAGTCAACATAACGTAACATGAAATAATCCAAAATGATTCATTTATTTAACTAGGTCCATTCCTAGATGTGAATAAGCTTTAATGATGATAATCAAACTTGCGCGTTTCCTGAAACATATTAAAAATAAAAGGTCAACATAATGTTGGTGAGATTTCCATAGTTTTCATACATAAGTATATAAAAGATGGCAACTCATGTCATAAGTTAGTGAGCAAAGTAACTAGGGATGAATGATAGATGCAACAATCAAACCTTGACAGTTTACAAAGATTCCATGTTTACAAGATTATACGATTAACTAAGTGTACTTGGATTAACCAAGCAGGCTTGTCAAGCCCATAGATCTATGACGTCATCAGGCTAGCAATAGTTAATAATTGCACATACAATAGTCAATACATAGTAATTACTAAAGTTCAACTAACCATAACATACGAGTGAATTGCCCAAGTGTTTACAAGAATCAAACGAGTTTACAAGTGCAAGAGTATAAGGTAACATGTTTCATCACAAAGTGTAAAAATAATAAAAAAGGGTACAGAAATACTCACATGGTCAATATATATATAATTGACGATGAATAAGATTAATAATAAGCGTCGTTCTAACATAAACCTTCACAAGGTATCTATATATATATATATATATATATATATATATATATTATTTTATAAAAGTTAGTAATTAACTTGTGATTTTTATTCATAAAATATATATTTAAATTTTATTATCATCATGATAAATCCCTAGTTAAAAAGAACATAAGGTCTAATATAAATTTATTTAACTTAAAGTATTATACAAATTCTATTTTTTATAAATATATTTAATTATAACATTTGTAAATTTTTTTATAATAAAATGTTAAAATGTTTTACAATAATAAATTTATAAGAAATATTTAGATGACTTTAAAAATATTTGAGGTTTATAAAAATTATTTTTATAATTATTATAATTTTTTCATAACTAATTTAAGGCCAAAAAGGCCTTTAAAAATTACATGAGAGTGCCTGGGTTTGAACTCGGGACCTCATGAATGTGGGGGCAAGACTTAACCAGTGAACCAAGGCTCTCAGCCGCGGTTTTTTAGGTTTTAAAATGTTAAAAACATAAACTGAAGAAAACCCCAATTCCTTATGAACACTAATTCTACAATCCCCAAAATTGAACCTTAATTCGTTAATGTAAGAGCCTGTAATCATGGGGCTTTTGTTTCCCATGCTTAATCAAGCATATACATGTATTTAATTTACCCGAATACATTCGAATTGAAGGTGGACCCAACGATGAACAAGTCGCGGCCGAAGGAGATGCAAACTAGATGTAAACGTTGATGATAACTCAATTAACTTTGTGGATAGCTTTGTGTGATGTCCTTGATGCAAAGCCCCTTGTCAATTTCGAAAATTGAAGCCCGAATGATGGTGTTCGAGTATGGTGTAAGTTGCGACCGAAGTTGATGAAATTCGGGGATTAAGTTTGTTTTAGGTGCATTTGAGAGTTGTGTTTGATTAGAGATAGTTAGATGATTGTTTAGGTTCGTTTAATTAGGTTATTATTAGGATTAAATGTTTGAACGGTCATGGGGTTTATGTCGCCGGTTACTTGATCGATTGAGGTTTGTAACCGACTTGTAAACACAATTAAATGGTACAATCAAGTTCGAAACATGTTTCCAAATGAATTTGGAACGGTTTGGGATCTTTTTCGAAGGGTTTTGATGGGTTTTTAGGGCCACCGAACTTGGCCGGAGTTTGGCCGGAATCTTGGCCGAAAAACGAGGGGAACAGTGGGTTAGAATTGTAACTTCGAATGTTACACTTTGGGTCCCTCGATTATGAACTCTTATTATTTTATGCATAAACATCCATTTAAAGTTTATAAAATGGCAAAAGCAACCCCCCAAACTTAATTAGATTTTGTGTTTTAAACATTATTTAGTTTTAATAACCCTTATAAGTTATTGTTATAAGTAATCTTACTATTACTTATATTATTATCAATATTATTAACACAAGCTTGGTTATTATTATTATAATTATTATTGTTATTAATCTTACTAATATTATTATCATTATTGGTATTATTGTGATTAGTGATATTATTATTATTCCACAATTATTAGCTTTCATATATTACATGTTAGTAACAACTAATAGAAAAATAAACATAAATCACCCATAAATTTCAAGATTGACAACTATGGTCCTTATAAGAATAAACGTTGATAACTCTATAATAACGGAAAAATACGAGATGTTACAATTAGAACCCTTTCAACCACCATCGCTTACTGCCATCACCACCCATCTCTCTTGCTCTTTGTTCTAATCAACCGTTACCGCCAATCATTGTCCCTTACCCCCTCTCCCTGCAACCATTATCACCCACCCAACCACAACCTTCAACCATCATTGTTGTTTTTACGGCCAGATCTAGTTTCTTCCAGCGCAAAGTTGTTTCAAATCTAGTCGTGCGGTAGCTTGTTTCGGGTTAGGTTATTGCTGTGGTAGGCGATGGTTGTGAAGAAGACAACATGATGGTGGTGGTGGATGATGGTTATGAAGAAGATGACGTGGTGGGTGTTGTGGTGGTGGGGTTGGTGGTGGGCGTGGGTGGTGTGGAGTGGGTGGTCTCCAATTTATCGGATATTTTGGTCATTTCATCCAACTTCACAAAAAAAGATAACTGATCATCCGTTTTAAGGTTCAAATCTGTTATGTTTATGCGTACTTTGAGATTGACATTGTAATTTTTCAAACTTGGGATCAAAACCGCAATTCAGAGTTATCACAGGGACTATCCGTGTAATCTACTCTTTCATAAATGAATTGATGGACTAGGTTGATGTTTACTAATCTCTACTAGTCTACAATTCTACTGACTTTATTGCGTAAGCCCAATTGAGTCGATCTGAAACTTCATTTAATAAATCATTTTTGTAATTTGGGTCTTATAGATCAAAACTTTTGAAATTTATAGCTTTTATTTCTAACGGGTTGGTTTTGTTTTCGATGATAAAAAGTGTTATTGACAGTTTGCCTCGTTGTATGACTCAACTTATTAAAACCTATCTGTGAATACCTAACCAACAATACCACTTCTTCAAAGAACCTTAAACATATCCGGTTCAAATTCCGATACAAATCCTTTATTAACATATCCTCCAAAAGTCCACAACCCTATTCACTCAGACTCTTTCACTCCAAAATCATATTACCCCAGTTTCACCCCTTTGATGCACAATTTTCGGGCTAAAATTACACTGTGTCAAAACACAAGTAATATCCCCACTCAAACAATTGGAATGTAGCATCATATATCTCAATCAAACATTAATTGCATGGTTCTTTTAAGGGGTGGTTTGTGGCCGCGTATGTCATGTATGTCACGCTAGAAACCAATAGAGAAAGTCACAGTGGATTGGATGGGTGATTATGATGTGGCGTTGGTGACTTGATGTGAATGGTTGAGTTACGTGTGAAAGGCGTGTTCGAAAAGCTTTTTTAAAATTTTTTTTAGTAAATTATATAAATATGTCTCTAATGTAAATCTTTGAGCCGATTACACAAATAGTCACTCAATGGAACATTTTATCTAAACCTAACATAAACATCAAAAGTTAGTGTTTTTAAACTTAGAAATCAAATATGTGATCTAGTGATCGACTATGTAATCAACTTTAGATGTTTTTATAAAACAACACCTAGAAATCATGTGTGGAAGTCTAAATTACTAAAGAGATTGTATAAGAATAGTATAAATGAACATTAACTTTTAAGTGATCAGACGATTGTTTTAGTTAAATTAAGCATAGTTGAATGCATTTTTGCTAATTTTATAAATAATAGTTGTAGGTAAGATTATTCTTTATATATAAATTTTGTCCACATGAATGTACTAAGGGTGAAATAAAACAATAATGAAATAATGAAAAGTAATTGATAGTCAATCAAGCACTAAAGTTAAATTAGATTGAGAACCACCGAAATATATGGGCCCCGCGTGGCCTCATCAACCTTCAAGTACGCTAATTCACGGGCCGATTTATGGATAAAATGTTAAAGAACAAATTTGTTTTTATTTAGGAGAAATGAATACCACTTTTATTTAATTTTTTAATATAACATAAAATGGTGCATCCGATGTCTTTTTATTTATTATAAACAATTATACCGGCATCCACTTTTAGGACGATGTAAGGCGTCGCAAAGAAGATACGAAAGGAAATTACGTTTGAAGATTTGAATGGTGTTTACCCTAAAATGCAGAAATAACATTTCAACCATTGAATTAATGACACATGACAACACCAATAATAAATTTTAAACTTAAATTAAACTAATGGTTGTATCTGACATTTTTCGGTCTTTAAATTCCTTATACCTTCATTTAATTATACGTAGTGGTTAAATTATTATATTTTTAGCAACCAAATGATTATTTAAGTGCTATGAATGAATACTATAGAATTCTTAAAAATGTGAAACATGATAATACGTTCTTTCAATCACATTTTTTCTTCTTTTTCTATTATTATTTATGCACCAAACGCAAATGGTTACGTAACCGTTATCTATTAAAATTGGTTGTGTATTAAATACGTCCGAAGAAGTGAAATATGATAAAAATCGTGATTAGTCCTAATCCAAAGTACACACAAGTTGCAACAAGGTAGAGACCACATGGGATGATGGTTCATTAGACAATTCCAAACACTTTCTAGAAGCTCAACCGCCAACTGTACAAGTACCAATTTTACCAAAATGACAAGCTGAATCAAAAGTCACAGAGAGAGAATGGCATCTAGAAACAATTGGTTACTTCTTCGGGTGATATTTTAATAGTAAGGTAATGTATTTTTTAATAAAATAAAGACAAAATTATAAAAAAACGTCCTTTTAATTTATAAAAAGTTACAGGTATTATTTTTTACAATAATACATGTACATATTATTTTTTAAATAACATAATATATATTATTTAAATATTTTCATCCACGTATTATCTATAAATATAATTTGTATAATTTATATTATTTATTTATTTATATTACAAATACGTGGATGAAAACAATAATATATATATATATAAGACGTGATGAAAATAATTAATTAGCTATACGTGCATGAAAATATTTAATATATTTAATTATGTATGAATTTATATTTATATATAAGACATGGATGAAAACAATAATATATGTTATTGTATATAAACAAATGACAAAATTACAAAAAAACGTCCTTTAAGTTTATATAAAATTGTAGGTATCATCCTTTATTTTTAAAAAGTACTCTAAACATCCTTTATGTTAACATTTTGTAACAGATTTCGTCCTTTATACTAACGGTCGTTAACTTTTTCAGTTAAGTCAAGGGTAATTTGGTCTTTTTATCTTTAAATGACTATTAATGTAGATTTTTTCAAACATAAAGGATGTTTTCAATAACTCTTTTATTTTTTTCATAATTTATATGTTTTTACAGTAAAACATATACATATCATTTTTTAAATAACATAATATATATTATTTAAATAATTTCATCCACGTATTATATATAAATATAATTTGTATAATTTATATTATTTATTTATTTATATTATAAATACGTGGACGAAAAAATTATGTATATATAAGACGTGATGAAAATATTTAATATGTTTAATTATATATGAATTTATATTTATATATAAGACATGGATGCATGTAATAATATATGTTTATCGTATATGAATAAAATTATATATTTTATTTAACTCTAAACACCGTTTTATTATTTAATTATTTATATAATTTATATTTATATATAATACGTGGATAACAATAATTAAATTATATTTATTTTTATATAAAAATCATATGTGTGTGTATTATTATAAAAAATACATAAATTAAATAAAAGATAAAAAAAGTTGCAGAAACCATCCTTTATGTTTGAAAAAAAAAACATTAATAGTCTTTTAGAGGCAAAAAGACCAAATTGCCCTTGATTTAACAGAAAAAATTAACGACAGTTAGTGTAAAGGAAGAAATTTGTTACAAAATGTTAACATAAAAGGTATTTAGAGTACTTTTTAAAGATAAATGATGATACCTGCAATTTTATATAAACTTAAAGAACGTTTTTTGTAATTTTGTCTAAAAAAGTTACAAGTTTGAATTATTTAAAATGTAAATATGATTGATTTTAAAAGTAAAATATGTGTAAAGTTGTGTAAAGAGTGTGTTTCGCGGTTCAAAATAAAACATATATCTCCCCTATGGATATAACTTTTAGATCATCTATCACAAACATTATTTTATCTTTTAACTTATAACATTCCCAAATATTGCATTTTACATCATCATCACCTTTCATATCTATTTTAATAACCAAGAAATTTATTTCAATATGTTTATGTAGTTATTAATAAATTTAATTTAAAAATTGAAAATCTAAAAAGGTAAAAAAATTCAAAAATTGAAAATCTAAAAAAGTAAAAAATAAATAAAATAACTCATTGTGTCTCTCACACTCATAATTTGTGTTCTCTACATGGATAAACCATAAAAAACAGTCCGTAGACGATGCAATCAATGACGCGTTTGTGACATACGACCACATGACATTTTTGGCGTAGTGAAGATGCTTTTAGCTACCAATATTGGTTAAATAAGTCGAGTCGAGTACCAATGAACTCAAGTTGAGATTCTCTAACTTCAAATGAGACGAGTGTGGATTTTTTAAGTTTTATATCAAAAGTTTAAACTAGACTCGCTTATTGTTGCTACTAAAGATACTTAGAGGCAGTCTTTAGATTAAAATGTTGATAAGACACTTAGATTATATGAAACAACATAGGGCGTTGCATAGGTTGGCGACGGTAGAATGATAAGCATTAACCTTTTGAAAGGGATTAAAAGCATTCAAATACAAAGTTCACAGTAAAAAGTGAGAGATAGAAAAATTGAAGTTGGTTATGATTTGATGTGGTCTTCACAAGGTCCTTTATATACAATTGTGTCACTATCATTTTTATTTTATCAAATCAACATAGTTTTACTAAAATCTTATGATACAAGTTTCTGGATTCTCGGCCTTCTGTGTTACCTAGCGGTCCAAATCATGTCCTATTAGGACTCTTCTTTCATCCCCTGGACTATTTTAACGAGAAATCATTATAGTTAGAGTTTTCATATGATATATCGAATATGTTTTTATATTATATGGAATGATTATAAGCGGTTATGAGTAAATAAAAAAAATATTACTATTTATATATATATTTGAGGAAACATCATTCACCTTTATAATTTTTTTTAATATTTTTGAAAGTGGTTGTAAGTGAAATAAAGAAAAAAGTTATAATAAATTTATAAAATTATGTTATTTATTTGAAAACTAAATTAAAAGAGAAAAAGTAACGATGTTAGTGTAATTATAATAATAAAGATGAAGAACTTAAAGTGCTTTTCAAGTAAAAGTTCCATCCCTTTTGTTATCTTATACTATTGCTAGCGAGGTCCTAATGCTTGGATTCCCTTCTCTCCCAGCAGCTTGTATGACTCGACTGTTTAGGTAGAACTTATTTTAAAGCTTACTAATGCTCACTCAATATTGAATTGATTTAAAGTTTCAGTGAGTTAATATCGAGTTGTTTACGAACACTTCTTACACTACTACAAATGTTTTTCAAAAAGAAATTCACAATTTTTTTCTTTAAATTATTTTACAGAAGTGGGTAAAGTTTCTAAAGTTACTTTAAACCCTAATAAAACCTTCTATCACCCTTAGTTAATTAGTTTTCTAATGGATTTGACCCTTAAACAATAATTCTTAACTTAAGTGGTTAATGTAATTACTACAAGACTTGTTAAAAATAGAAAGAAATCTTGAATTTAAGTCCTACGCATAACAAAAGAAATCATCAAGTTAGATCAGAAAGTTTTCTTTCACCTTGAGGGTGATTTCAAATTACATACTCAAGTATCAAAGATTATCAGATACACTAATAACCTGTTAATGATAAGTTAAAAAAAAAGTGATGATATTTATGTTCACTAAAAGTTTGGTTATTAAATCGAGTTCTTTTCTCTCTTCAATGCTACTTTTTGGTATATTCCCTCTTAATTCTTTTCTCGCATTAATCACGTACTTCAATTTAAAACAACATTTTTTATCAATTAACCAAGCACCGTCAAACTATATTTTAAACTTTTTATAATATGTTTTTCTGGGTAAAAAAGAATAGTGGCTTTTTAGGCGCCGCTTTGCTTCTTTTCCGCTTTGGGTTGGACGCTTTTCTTTACAATATTAAGTTATTATTAATTATTAATTAGTTTTCATACCCGTTGCGCGTTACGGTGAGGCGTATACACTATAACGATTCGATTCATTTTTGAACTAAATTTACGTTAAAATGTAAATTAATTTGAATTGATACCATTGAATGAAAACGTATTATATTTGACATGACTACAAATAAAATTTACGTCGACACGTAGACCAACTCAAAATCGTACATAAAAATAAGCATGTGCGATGACGTCGTACATGACGTGATAAAGTATAAATTAAAATCATTCCGATTCGTTTTTAAATTATATTTATATCAAACGTAAAGAAACTTGAATGTATACCGTCAAAAGAAACGGATTATATTTGATATGACTCGTTTGCAAACGTATTATAATAAGTTATATAAAATTATATTACATGTTTTTTCTACATGGTAAATTGGTAACCAAAAAAAATTAAAATTAAGATGAGTGTTAAATGTATTAAGAGAACAAATACCAAGTAAAAGTTAAATAGAACTATTACAAGGAAAAGAAGGTAAATTTTATTTTCTTTACTAACTATTGATGCCCTGAACTTGCGAAAAGTTCAAGTTAACACATGGCACAAACCACCGACCCAAATGCCTAATTTAGTATTTTTTTGAACGGCTAACGAATAATTTTAAGTCCGGTCACTCGGGTAAACCAATAGCCAAAGGTCACCCACGCTCGCGAACACAGACAACGCTGGTGAACTGACTCGCCCATCATTCCAAGGGAAACCCACCACCTAAAGGTTCACTGTGGTAAAACCCTTTGACCCACTAGGAGCATATTGCACCTAGTGAGACTCCAACCCATGACCTTCACTTTGAAAAATCATAGGGTATCTCCGCCTAAAACAGTTTATCTAAAACTCATTGACGTATTACTTCTACTTTAACCATATATATATACACACATTTAAAAAGTAAATAATAAAGTAATACCACCAACCTTTCATTTTAAGTATAACTATAATGTATCATATTATGATTCCTTTTTCACTTATTTTTCAAATAGATTTGTTACAAAATATATTTATTTAACAATAATATTTCTAAAAGATAAAAGAACTTTTAACAGACATGTATAATCAAAGTCGAAAAGCATGAGATTTATGTTAAATAAATTGTATGAATTTGATTATTGTTTTATATCTCCGTTTATGTAAAAGCATACCAACTCACATCTTAATAAAATTTTGCCAATATTTCTAATGGTTTTATTATTACAAATCCTTTACAACTTCATTTGCTTTTACAAAAGACCTATGCATCTAAGTTTAAACCTAGGGCTTGTGACTCATGTCATGTTCAGATTTATGGATTTGTTACATATCTTACACAATCTAGTATATCTATTCGGTCGTTTTAAAAACGTTGAATGCTAAATCAAACATATTTAATAAACTATTAATGGTGTGTTTCATTCATAGAATTTAATGAAAATTGAATATGAAATTTCTTTATAAATGTGTATGGTTCGTATAATATATTAATGTTATAATTTGAATTTTATTGCATGTTTGGTTCGTAAAATGTTTTCCAAAGATATTAGGATTAGAATTTAGGTAGATACCTTCAAAAATTCATAGGTGTTTGTTGGTAAAATCTATTTTTAATGGAATTGGATTGTTGAAAATCAAAATGACTTGGTAAAATCTATTTTTAATGGAATTTAGGTAGATACCTTCAAAAATTCATACGCTACAAATGAATTTAAGTGGAAAATAGGGTATTTTTGATTTATTTAAAAAAATCATTAATATGTTTAGAAATCCTTCATGAGTACAAAGGAATTTTATATCTTATCATTGGAAAACAGAATTTCAATTTCAATTCCATTAATGACCAACCATACATAATTTTTTTGATAAAATTAATTTTTTCTTAAACAACATTTGGTAAAATAAATTCTGATCACAATTATGATTCCATCCTATTTTGTAAAACAAACGAACCATTAATGTGTATAGTTGAGAAATACATTAAAATGTAATTGAATTTTTTTATTTCTAAATTGTGTTTTGTTATTTATTTCTAAATAATGACAGACACCGGATTTAGCATTCATTTATTGTATTAAAGCAAATGTATCTTATGGTGTTCTAAAAGATTCCTGTAACAAATATATATGGTCGCACCAGTTAATTGTTTTACACAAAACTTTCAAGAAAATCATATTTGTGTAATAATAAAGATTTGTTTCTTACAAATTTTTTATGTTAAATTTATTTTCTAAAGAGATGCTCATGGACATTTACTTTAGGTAGAGAGACTTATGGTACTATGGTATTCAATGGATGAATTTAGAAAAGACTACACTAGTTTAGCTAGACCTACACTACCACTTCATGACTTGTGTCCACTTTATTTAAGTTTTCATGATTTATGTTACTACGATCACATGATTTTCTTCGCCTTTTGTGATGACACTAATATGGTGTTAAAAAATATTTGAATCCGAATTTGAAATATATGAAAATCCAAAATTCGGATATTCGGATATCCGAAATTTCAGATTCGGATTCGGATAGTGATTTTGAGAATTTTCGGATATTTCGGATATCCGAAATGTCCGAAATATCCAAAATATTTTTATAAAATTTTTAAAAATATTAAATATTAATTAAATATTTTAGATATTTTCAGATATTTTGGATATTTTAATAAATACTTTGGATGTATGAAATAAATTTC
>BJCM01274078.1:0-12323 GCA_018326385.1 Flaveria bidentis | reverse complement strand
TGATCCATTCGCACGGCTGAGTGTTCAGTCGTGCGACTGAGTCAGACGCATGAAGTTGTTTAGGCGTATAAACTATTTAGGCGCATGGACATTCAGTCGCATGGCCAATCGGACACATGAACACTATTGGGGCGTATGGTCCATTCGGACGCATTAGAACTTCACTTCACCAAGTTTGAGCGTATTCAATATTATAACCTTATGCATAACACTTTAAACAATCACAAACCTATATAATCAAGTTAATATGCATTACATAACTCATTAATGAAATATTAAACATTATAAATCATAATCAAGCATTCTTATTTCATTAAGTATCCAAACATTACATAAGTGCAAGATATTCATGACATATTACATTAAGATCAGGATCTAGGTACATATATGTATCAACATGTAGGCAAAAGAAGTATGTGTAACCTGGAGCCTCTCTCATATAAGTTTGAAGTCGTTCAATATTGATTCTTTTGGATATTAGAAGTTTCCACCTCAAATGAAAATTGACAGCTTTCTTTGATGGGAGAAGTGTTGAAGTTGATTAACTATTTTCCCATCTTCTTATGGAAAATCCATTTTGGCTGCGCGAATGACTAAACATGCAAAATAATAGTTGTTTTAACATTTGTATCTTCATAAGCTTTGAACTTTTTGAAACTTTTGTTGTTTAGTTAATTAATTTCAATGTAGTCCAATTATTATTCTAACTTTACAGTTGTTTAACTGCTGTATCTTCATAGCTGCATGAATGATTGAAACATGCAATCATGGAATTGAATTTCATTGGTTTTACCATCAAAAAAGCACGTTGAAATTGACGGTCAGAGAATATCTTATCAATTGGATCGAATTTCTCAAGCCTTATGATCAACTAGCAGATGAGTTAGAAAATCTCTTTAAGGACCTCAAGATATATGTAACAAGCTTGGAGCATTTGATACACACTCCAGCATGAGGAGTGTTTGAATGATTGAAACATACCGGATATATCGATCTCAATAAATTTTCTCTTTTACCTTCACAACTAGGATCATAAAAATGGAAGCAAACTGAGTTAATAAGGATGGATATTAGGATGTATGGAAGAAGCATATGACATAACTTGCAATTGAGTCATGGAAGAAGAATCTTCCTTATAAGTAACATATACCAGTTGCATATGTAACTTTCCTTGTCGATTTAGGGATTATTTGACAATTTTTGTATGATTAAGTACTGAACCAATAAGTTGTCTGATTGGGTAAGAGCCTCTGAACCAGTAACTGCTGAACCAATAAGTTTCGTTTAGTTCGTCCTCTAAATAACAACAAAAAATGACTATTTTACCCCTCATAACAAGACAAATAATGAATATAAAAACGATATTGTTACTGCAAAACCATCTTAACAAATCCACTTATGGCCACTATTTCATTATAAATATAATAAAAATACATCTTTTAGCTAGATCCTAAACACCCATATGAAATAAAAAGGACCATGAACTCTTAATATTTGCAACAAAATACCCATGACAGGAACCCTAGAACTCATATCAAAACTTTTATTAATATTAAAAACATGAGAACCACCATTACCTATTCAAATATCATCATCTTACGAATGACGGTGTTAACTCCTATTTATAGTTGTCGGTGAGGGTGGTAACTACCATAACCGCCGACACTTAGGTTATACAATAATAATACACATTAATACTAAACTTAGGCTAAACTAATAATAATACTAACTTAGGATAAAGCAAATATTAAGTCTAACACAAACAAGATACTCAAGAAGCTGTCGGAAAAGAAGATTCCTTCTAACCGGTGTCTTTGAAAGCGAGAATCAATCTAGGTTTAGACCTGCAATGGTGTTTAATCGATGAAGAGGTGCACCCAACGACAGAATGCGCAGGCGGTAGGGTGCACCGGCGATGAGGTGCAACGGGCGACGAGTGCGAGGGAAGTCGAGTGCAACAGCGACAAGGTGAAGCCGAGGACGGGTGAGGCTAGTGACGAGGTATAGCCGGCGACGAGGTGCGGGACTAGATGAGGGATAGGGAGAGGAACATCCTAACCTCTGACTGATTTAGAGGTAGCCTATTAATGAAATCATTAAAAGACTACCAAACAATGTCCTTTGCAACTTAAGTTCACCTAGTGTCTGAATAGATTTAGCTAGAGTTCCCCTTATACTTATCAAATTCTATAGTAGGATCACAATACTTTGTCACTTCACATCCACCAGAGGGCATCAAGAACAGAACAACTAAAAACGTCATGCTTTTCATGTGTCAATTATTTATAACCTTCCACCATGGTATCACAATATGAGTTTATTGCCATCTACAACTGACTCTCATGTGTTCTCTCTTGATTATATTGCACCCAAATATCAAAGTGAGGGATATGTTTGTGAAGTTATAGGCACCACCGGTATCCTGCAACTGTAAATTTCTGGTTCATGTTCCTACTACTCCTCATTGTTTAATAATATTTTATACCTGATAGAACGTGAATATAAAAATTTGAGCTGTTTAATTTAGTTATCTCTTCCTCATCTGCAACTTCCTCTCTCTCACACTTTCATCTGGTTGTAATAAGAAGGTCGTTTTCCCTTACATAGGTGGTCATACACATGTTTCTCATCATAGAATTGGTAAAGACCTTTAGACATTGATTTTTCAGATTTTGGAAATTTAGTGCCACCTTCATGTTTCCTACTAGAAGTTTTAGTGATAATATTCTTTTCACTTGTTTTAAACATTAGTAAGTATATATGTTTGTTATGAATATAATTATTTATTAGTGAGTTTGTATTCTTCTATGTGAGATGATCACAAGGAATCAAATTGTATCCAAAACGGAGCTCAGATGAATGAGATATCGATATTTAAAGTTGATGGAGTAAGTAAAGTAGTTGTTTTTGTATTACATTGATGGATTGATAAAACAAACCTTGAAGTGCTTGAGTATATAGTGTTCTTTATCCCAAAAATTAATTCTATAATAGCTTGTGAAGTTGATGATCACTAATTACTAGATTAATTTAGTGTTAATGATTAGACCTTTAGAAGATTAACTCAATGTTAATTACAAGACCTTTGGTATAACTCATTTGAAATTGTTACTTGCTCAAATAATATATATACACACTCAAATAATATATATACCCAAGGATATGTTCTTTGTGGATTTTGATTGAGTTTAATAGAAAAGTAGAGATGACTTAGTAATCTTATTTTGTTAAAAACGAAAAGTCAAAGGTTGTTTTGTTAATCTTATTTAGTCATTTTCCACAAAACGACACAAAACTAGAGATGACTTAGTAATCTCCTCTGCGTGTTAGGTTTATGGTTGGGTTGATCTGCAAACTTAGTAATCTAAAACTTTGCATAAATTGAATTAAGAATCTAAATCTTTGCATAAATTGAATTAAGAGGTATGCATTGAAATAAACTTTAAATGACATCCAACTTGTTTGGATAAACGCAATGGGTATGTACCTATTCATAATTGAAAGATTGATACTAACACCTCAATGTGTGTGCATAATTGACATGAACCTAAAAACTGAAAACAAAAACCTACAGTCAGCAATCTAGTTCTCAATTATCAATATTTTGGGTTAAAACTTGTTGAAACTGAAAACCGATCAGGTTTTTTCATTAAGTTTTTACATAGAAATTATTCTAGAATTATGTGTCATGTGTCTACTATGATGCTCTAGAAAGCATACACACTTCTTATATTACTATATCTTAATCTTAATTATGAAGGTCGGTGACCTTTTTCTTATTTATTCCACCATTGTCTAATTGTTATCTTGTTTTCAATTAATGAAATGAAATTGTGCCGCGGTGGTGGCGGTTGGTTCTTTTGTTTTTAACATATATAGCTACCCAAGTTCAAATCTTATTGCCTACAGTTTTAGGTTTCTTTTACAATTACTTTATTTAACCTTTTTTTTCATTTCGTTGTTGGGTAATGTTTATGCCAGAATGTGTTAGGCCTAATATGCTTTTTTATCAATATTGAATTGCTGCAACATTTATATGCGTCTTTATGTACTTAATCAGATTGTAACTACTGCAACATACATAATGAAGTTTGTAAACACGCCGCATCGCGCGGGCATAATTTCTAGTTATAAATAAAGTAAAAGTAAAAAAGGGTATAAGAAATCTTCAAACTAAGTTCATTAACAAGCAGAAGCAAAGAATTGCTATCATTGTCTGCTTCTAGTTTCTAAGTTTTCCATGTTTCTAGAGGTAGGCAATTTCAAACCCATTTACGATAACATGTCAAATATATGTTTAAAGTTTGAAACTTTGGTTAAACTGAAAATAAGTAAAACAATTCAAATGGGTTGAAAGTCCAAAATATATTCAAAATACATACAATCTACTTTATCATAAAATTAAGATTATCATCTTCGTAATACATGTTATAATGAAATATAAAAAAAAAAACTTGTAATTATTACAGATAAATTTTATTTGATTTCAATCGGTTGCAGTATCACTATATCTGAATATCGTGAAAAAAGTACGTTTGATCCTAGAAATTTCATGCCAACAGTTCTAACAGGCAAGTTCAGATCATTTATTCCATCTCACTCACTTACTCAAATATTAATAAAAAAAAGAATACAATAAAATCTACCTGTCTTAGAGGAATTCAACCTTTGACTTCTCACAGTGAAATACCTTTCTTTTTTACTTCAAAATTAAGTCAAATTATTTATGTAAGGAACCCAGTTATTATACTGAAATATGCATGTGGTACTCTATCCACAAAGATAATAAAGTGGACCATTTGGATTCTTGTCTTGTTAGGAATACAATTTGCCTTCAGGATATGGGTGCTGGTGTTGAACATTAAAACCTCTGAATGTTATGATTATAACAGTCAATATTACCACTGAACAAGACAGAGAAAAAGGGAATGGAGCTTCTTTAATGTCCCCCACCCCACCCAAATGGTATTTGTTTGTTTATCTGTTTTGAACGATCTGAAGTAACGAATAACAATTTATTTAATATTTACAGTATGTAGATCGTCTTGTAGCATGTTCTCGAGAGCAGAAGATGATGAAGCATGGGTAGCTCAGGTCGCGACGCCGATGCTCATTCGTATGATCCTTATGTTGTGGTGGTGTCTAATGCAGTCTTTTATAAACAATAGTTTCCAAGTTTTGTATTTTAGGGCATATATGCCTGAGTTTTTCTTGTTTATTCTATGACGTAGTTTGTTTGATTCTCGGCCATTTTGGTTTTTTTTTCTTTACAACAGGTCTATATAGGTGTGTTCGAATCTTGTATATAAATAGATAAAATGAAATACATCTCGTTTACAACTTAATTTTAAAAACAACAATAACCAATAATTGTTTATAGTAATTTATTAACTTGAAGAAATATGTAATTTATGGTTTAAAGAAAGAAAAATATGTAAAAACCCCGAAAATGACATATTTCTTCAAGTTACATGAAACAATAGATCATAGATTAACAACATAAAGAAGTTCGTGAATAATTGTAATATTTGTAAAAACACTTGTTTTGTTTTGTGAGTGGTGACCATTTAATAGGTTAATTTTAATGATAATGATTAATATGTAATATATATGTTTTAAGAAACAAATATAGTAATCAATTTTTTAACTTGAAGAAATATGTAATTTATGGTTTTAAGAAAAAAAAATATGTAAAAATCCCAAAAATTACATATTTCTTCAAGTTACATGAAAAGATAGATTATAGATTAACAAGAATAAAGAAGTTTGTGAATAATTGTAATATTTGTTAAAATGCTTGTTTTGTTTTTGTGAGTGGTGATCCTTACGAATATAAGGAAATGGTATGTACTTTAATTGGAAACTAGAAAATCGAATGATGATCTCCATCAAGATTAGGAAGATTTTATACAAATCTTGCTTAGATAATGTGAAGAATTCACAACGTCTGCAATAGGGGTGTGTTGGCCCCACATATGCCAATGTGGAGGAGGGAAGACTGGGCTGGAAGATGGATGTCAAAAACCTTGTTATCCGTTGGTCAAGGGGTGTTTATTCGACATTTATAGTATTCGATTGTGTGATTTTATATGATTGATAGGGTGGAACATGTTTACGTTAAGTATGTTATTGTTTGTAGGTATTAAAAGGAAAAGGTGCATGTTTGGGAGTTTTATGAAAGTATTAGAACAAACAGAAATGATCAGATGTGCAAATATGCGAAAGATAGAGTCAAATAAAACACCACTTAATGTACCTACATATCATACACTAAGTAATACATCAGACACCATATCCATATCCTAGACAAACTACATAGCACAACCATCATAAAAACTTATATCTGGCGTATCACGCTGTGGGGTGGGGAGGTATACATGTATGTCACCAAACAATCTTCGAATTTTAAGGATCTTCTTTCCTATTTGAACCCAATCATTAGGGTTTAGAACGAGACATTTCCCCTATGATTTTGGATGTTTTCAAGATGATTTTGAGTGTTTCTCTCACCACGGATTCACCCGGATCAAATACTAAGATCCTCCATTCCACTATTGAAGATCCAAGCATGCTAATAATTAAGCAACTAATTGATTTGTTCGTAGCCACCTCTGGGTAATGAAGTTCTTGTAACTGAAGCAATAGGCTTTAGTTTGAATTAGGTTTTTGATTTGTTTTCTACGTGACACGAGAATTCGATTTTATGTTTTGATTAAAGTCAAACAATTCATTTATGTCTTAAAAATTCACATTCAATCATTCATATTTGGTTTTATTTCATCGTGAGCAGTTTAATGTATGTATAAATACTAGATATATACAAGTTGGTAATTGTGTGACTAAGTAAAGTTTAGAAGTTTGTTTCACAATTATCACCTTAGTTTAATAATTTTTACAAAGTCATATCTATATGATTTCTAACAAATTCTTATTAAATCTATTTTGGATGTTTGAACTTAAACCCCAAAAGTGATCGTCTTTTTCATTATTATTTTCAAAACCTTCAATCGGTTTTTTTTTGTTTTCTTAACCACTTCCTTTATACTCATTTTGCACTTTAAAAAAACCTAAAACTTTTCGTCTTTTGGTTTCATTAGTTTACAAATTTACACTTTTCATTAAATTCTTGTGGAGACGATCTTACTTATCGTACTAGTTATCGGTAATTAAGACGTGTTAACTTGTTTTTGATTGATCTATGCATTTTACCTATGAGAATGAGAGGAGAGCCAAAAGGGATCGGTCTGTGAGATTGTCGTCTAAAAAGCGATTTGGAAGTCATGCTCTAAACTAAGGGTTTTGATGAACTAATGAGAAATTATCTGTGACCTCTACCATAGTTAGAGATAATATTCAAAATATTTGTTAATTGTAAGATAGAAGAAATGAAAACAGTCTTGTAAAAAACCAATGAGTAAATTAATATACATCCAGATTATACATATTTAAATTTTATGTGATCATATATTTTTCTTACTATATATAAAATCCTTACAAACATAAAAGTTTTCTCAAACTAATATCCCGGTAACAAACAAAATTCTTTTGAATAGTCATCAAACAAAAACATATGCATCCATGTTTGCTTTCGCTTTCACTTAAAAATATATTCTTTTTGTATTATAAGCATCCAATAGCTTGGATGGATTAGAATATAGGCTTGTGACAATGAGAGATTTAATAACCACATACATATATAAGGGGTTAGAAGGAACTATACGGAAAACAATGATTTGTCGTGCTAAATAGTTCTTTACATGATTTTACATTTCGCTTTTATTCCCGGATAGAATACGAAAAAATTAATACAAACATATGAGACCAATGAGAGACATATAACATATGAGATCAATGAGAGAAATATATGTATACATACATACACATATACATATATACATCTACATGCTCGTTTTTCGTTGAGTTGTTCATCGATCTTTTTCTTCACCAACATCTGCATGCAGTTTGCAAGGCTTAATTAATTCACACATTAAAACAAACAAAAGCTCCACTTATCATATATATAAGCCCTACTTTAAAAAATAACTTTCTCATATGTGTGTGTGGTGTTTATTGTACGTACGTGTAACACTGCCACTGATTTGGGATGTGTATAGTTTATCTATACATGCATGCATATATACACACATGACACACATATATATATAAATGCATGCATGCACGTACATGCATGCATGCACGTACATGCATGCACGCACGCACGCACGTCCATGCATGCATGCATACATGGATGTAGAGGCAGAGACAATGGGGCAATGTGGTCGGGCAGGATTTAACCCCAGGATTTGAATTGCAATGTGGTCGGGCAGGATTTAACCCCAGGATTTGAATGTTGTAAGACACATCACTTAACAACTAGAATGCTTTTTTATTCTTTCCAACTGTAACGATATAATTCGAATACTATTTCCCTTTATTCATATAGAAACTTCAATTCCGTTTACATTTTGACTTGAAAAGAACTATTTAACTCGAGATAAATTTGAATCGTAAACCTATATATAGAAGATAATATTGGCCCATGAACATTCCTAGTTTACCTGGAATTGGATTATTACCTCTCCCCCTCCGCATAAATATATATTTTTTTTTAATGATAATTAATTACCTGGATTTGAGATACTAATAAAAAGATTTGCGGTTAATGATAGCAAAAAGATCATCAAGCTCTTGTCTTTCTTCTTCCAAGCCCCATAATGCTTCTCCAGTATTCTAGAAAAAAATTTGTAGTTATATAATCAAATATAAAATTATTATTTACATATTTTATAGAAAAAAGAAAATTAATTAATACATTTTTATTAATTAATCACGAGTAACAACATATATATACCTGGGAAATCATGCAGGGCATCTGTTGATCTTGAAATGAAAGCAGCTGTTCCTGGATGGTGGTCATATTCTGCATATTATCATCTAAAAATTATTTACAAAAATATTAAGAAAAAATTGTAATATTATGAATTATTAATTAATTAGGTCATATACTTGATCATGTGGTTTAAGCATGCATTCCTCATATTCTGCTCCAAAATCATTCAACATGCTAGGATTTACAGAAGCAAGCTTCATATACAGGATCTGAAAATGCGTATCATTTAATTTGCAAATTATTTTACTAAATAACGCAAATAATAATAATAATAATAATAATAATAATAATAATAATAATAATAGTTACATAATCTTAATAGTGATAGTAATATCAAGAACAATTAATGATAATAGTAACTAAATATTATTTTAAGCTAGCGGACCTGAATTTCATTTTGTAGAGATTGGACGTAGTTAATTACTTCATCCAACATAAGAGCCTTTCCTGTTATCTGTTTTTGAATAAATATTAATTATTATGTATTTCCAGTTTAATAAATAAAATTAACCTAGAAAATTAATTGATTAACTTGCCTTATCACACCCTGGAACAATGGACTGCAAAGCCTTCATCTTCTCGCTTATTTTCTCTCTTCTAGCCTAAAATGCAAGTATTTATTTCAATCATTTTATTTTATTAATATATAGTTCGTTTGTGTATAGAAAAAGGAACATGTAAAATGAAAGAAAATTATGCAAGCAAATGAATTTGTTAGGCGCTTAAAATTTTATTTCAAAGGACACACATGTTTAAATTGAGAGAATATTGTCTCCCTTTTTTTGTTACGTTTTTGCATTAACTATGTCGTAGTACAACACTAGAAACCTTGAATGCAGATAAAACAATGACAAAACAAAAAATGAAGTGAGACAACTTTTGAGCTCACTTAAGGAATCTTAATTTCCTAAAAGATATATAGAAAAAATAAAAAATATAATGGGAAATTGAGGTATGAATATTACTATACCCTTTCAGCAAGACTATGACTATCAGTTGCTTCACCTCTCCTTGCTCTAACATGAATATACCCAATGTGTCCTTCTTCTTTAAAATCTGTCATCTTCTTCTTCTTTTCTTCATCATCATTGCTTTTCTTTAGCTTCCTCCTCCTTTTGCAACTGGTTTTAGCCATATCCTACAAATCAAACTCAAAATGGTTAGAGGTAATGAATTCAAATTCGGTCAACATTAAACATATAATATTGCCCGTAAATTATCAGGATTGTATATGTGTTGATAGAATCATATGTTGAACCAAGTGAATGTCAGGAGGGTCCACCAACCTCTAGTCATCTAGATTTTTCATTACTTTTAAAAAAGCTAAATGTTTTTAAGCATAACATTGGTTGTAGTCGATAGATAAGATAACTTTATAATAACCCTCAGACCAATACATTCTGCTTCTTCAAAAGAAATAAAATGGTTGGATAAAGTTAACTGATTACATTAGCTTGAGCATAGCTCATGGCGGACCCTTCGGTTGTGGGCATCTTCATTACAGCTTTGTGATCATGAACCGCGGTAGGTGAAGAAGAATCTAAGATTTGTGACTTATCACCATTACTGGTAACTTTATTACCATGAGCACTCACTGAAATGGAACCGGTGGACAAAACTTGTTCATAGGGTTGGTGGTGCTCCGAAAAGAAACCGGTGTCAGCCGAGGGGGGCATGGGGTCTGAGAAAGCAAGAGATTGGTGTTGGTGGAATGGTGAAGCTTCCATGGTGGTTTCTGGTTGAAAGATGGAGAATTTAAGAGAATATGTGGGATGGTGCCAATGTTGGAAGTCAAGTATTTATAAGCATGAGAGTAAGAGAGAGGATAATTATGAATTGAATTGAAGGCTGACTTTGGTGCTCAATTTGTCATGTCGTGAAGCCAAATTATATTATTGAGAGTTATTGACTTATTTCTTTTTTTCTATCATTAGCTCATAACTATTTCTTTTTGTACATTATGATATTCTTTATAAAATAGAAAATAATTTACAAATTTATGTGTGTATATGCGACCAAATTTATTTCATTTAAATTGATTAATAAAGTTTTTTGTATCTTTGTTTAATAAATCTTTTTGAATTGGTATAACTAGATATAAGTTCACGCGATAAAACATGTTTGAAAACATCATTACGTGTGTTACGATGGTTGATCAAGTATATTTAAAAAAACATATAAAATTGGGGTGACTTAATTCTAGAGATTTAAATATAGATATAATAGAGTTATATAATGGTAGTGATGTACTTTGTATTCGTGAAACATATATTTACGTTTATCTATTTTTAGTGGGTATCTTTAGTATTAATGGTCTCCTCCTTTTTTGGAGTAATTTGTGGCCTTTTATGTATTTAGTCATTTGTTTCTCGAGAATACGAAATCAATCAAAATCATTTTCAATTCAATAATTATCATGGTTATTAGAGCCAAAGTAAAACCCTAATTTTTATCCTTTTCTTCTTCATCCTGTTGCCGCCATGGCCACTAGAGATATTCCGGTCACCGAAAACCCACCCACTTCAGAAACCAAACAACTTCATCCGACTTACACCGTCACAAATATCAATAACAAGATCCGAACCCTTGACGAAAAGAAAGTTACATACTCGTCTTGGGTAAAACTCTTCAAGCTCCATGCTCGGGCCTACAAAGTGCTTCACCATATCGATGGAACTACACCGCCGGATGAATCCGATCCTAAATTTTTAGCATGGTCTGAACTCGATGCCCTCATCTTACAATGGATATACAACACCTTGTCTGACGATTTATTGTCATGTGTTCTTGACACCGATCTCACGGCTCGGGCAGCGTGGCTAAAAATCTATGACATATTTGTCAATAACAAGCAGGCGCAGGCGGTCACACTTGAAACAAAGCTCTCAAATACAACTCTCAATTCATGCTCCTCGTTTGATGATTATTATCAAACTCTTAAAGACCTTGCTGAACAATTGCGGGACGTCGATCAACCGGTAAGTGAAACTCGTCTCGTTATTCAAATGGTGCGCGGGCTTCCAATAGAATTTGATATAATTGCTGCTATAATTAATCGCGAAAAACCCGCTTGGGAAGTTGCTCGGGTGTAACGCCCCGTTTTCCGGAGACCTCACAGTTGATCATTCACCATGGTAATTATAGAAAACATGTAAACATCCAAATTTAAGCAGCGGAAATAAACTTTAATAAACCATTCATGTCAAAAAGAACACTGCTGTTAGGCAGTACCGTTTGATCTAAGTTAGTTTACAAAGAACAGTTTGCTACATTATGAAACGACAGAGAATTCATGATAGAAATAGATGTCAGTCTTGCCCCTCCGAGTAGCTTCCCCCGAGTGCCAACCTCAGCAATCATTTACCTGCCGACTGAAAATGTATAAAAAGTCAGCGTCGCTGAGTGAGTTCTAGTTTTAAAAGCATTAAAATAC
>BJCM01274077.1:0-30842 GCA_018326385.1 Flaveria bidentis | reverse complement strand
AGATCTTCCGAAGGCATTTTCAGTCACTTGAGACCACTTAAATCTTCCGAAGGCATTTTCAGTCGCATGAGATCACTTAAATCTTCCGAAGGCTTTTTCAGTCGCATGAGATCACTTAAATCTTCCGAAGGCATTTTCAGTCGCATGAGATCACTTGGGCGCATGGGAGGTCCAGGCGCATGGGGTACTGTTCAGGCGCATGAACCTTCTGTTTCACCTATTTCTAGTATGTTTTCCAACCCAATCATCAATCCCAACTGTTCTAAGCTTAACATGGTTGTTCTAAACGTGAACAACCTATAAGCATCTAAGAACCAACATTCAACATGCATAATACATACGGGTAAACCTACATAAACTTTGTAAAACCATTTTAATACATTTTCAGCCCCAAAGATGTTCAAAACAAGTAGAAGAGGGGTTCTAGAACTCACCTTGACAACTCTTCGGGCAAGACTTCTTCAAACCCGACTGTAAGAGAGTTCGAACAACTAAACCCAACAAAACACACACACAACCGAACATACAACATACATAAGCACATAACCGAAGCAAGAACTTCAACAAAAACACATAAACCCTCGAATTCCTACCTTGAAATCCGGCCTTCTCCTTGTTCTTCTTCAAGACCCGAAAGTTCTCCTATTCCTCTCTCTAAAATTCGTCTGAAAAGGGCGTGATGGGGGAATGGGCGACCATGCCCTCTTTTAACACCATCTCTCTGTACCTTTTTGTCCTTTTTACACTTTTAACCCTTCATCTTGGGTTAAATTTGCATTTGTTACCTTTATTATTCTTTTATTGTCTTTTTAAATATCCGGGTGTTACACGTGTTTACAAGTGCAATGTTCATAATGTAACATGTGTCACCCCAAAAGTGTAAAAATATAAAAATGGGTATAGAAATACTCACTTGATAAATAAGTATAGAATAACGATTAATAAGAAATAATAAACAATGCTTCAACGCAAATCTTCACAATGTACCTACAAATATATATATATTTACAAGATTTTAAGTTTAATACTAAGATTAACGTTTAAACATGATCTAGGGTTCCAAGGGGAATTTTGGCTTTGATATATAAAGTTCATAATTAAAATACTTTTGTTTCCATTTTAATGAAAAAGATTTCATCAATATGATAATCTATCATAACGAAATAAATATTGAATCAATTGATATAATTAACATAAATAATAAATGTAAATACATTTATTTATATTTTTATTTACAAAACATATAATTTTAAACAACATTTGAACCAATAATGATTTTTAATGATTTAAATCATTATTTAAAATATTTTCTTTGTATTAATAAACTAACTATAATTCTTGTTAAAAAAATTATTGACATTTATTTAAAGACATAAATTTGCAGAAATTTGATAAAGTGATTTACAAATAAATTTTGTTTATAAAATTACTTTTACTAATTTTTCAGAAATTTTTTATATTTTTGAAGGCTGAAAAGCTTAAAAAAATAAGTGGAGGTAGCCGGGTTCGAACCCGGGACCTCAGGTGTAGTATGCATGCGGGTTACCAGTGGACTAAGCGCCTCGGCCGTGCTAAGACCCAGCCCTAAATTTTTAAAAACACTTAATACAGACAAGCCCCAAATCGTCTAACCCTAGTTTCATGTGAACCAAAATTAAAGATCAAATCATGATTGTTTGTGTTATAGATCATGGGGCTTTCACTCCCCATGTTAAATCGAGTATGTTGATGTGTTTGATTACCCGAATGATGATGGTATTATGATGAACACGACGTAGAGACAAACCGCGATTTATGTTGAACCAATGGATGAGAAAACAATGAAGGTAATCGAATTAACTTCGTGGGTAGCTTCGTATGACCAACAAGAGCAAAAGCCCCTTATCAATTTCGAATTTTGAACCCCAGGTGATGGTGTTCGACCAGTTGCAGATTGGCGACGAGAGGGGTGATCAAAACTTGATACTTAGGTTTGTTTCAGATACAATTGAGTGTTGTATTCGATTAAAGATAGTTAGATGATTGTTTAGGTTCGTTTAATTAGGTTATAATTACGGTTTAATGCTTCGAACGACTGTGAATTAAACGATGATTTCAGTTATGCAACGTTGGGTTTGTAACCGGTGATTAACACCATTAATTTGGTATGTTTAAGTTCAAAACCGCTCATGAAGACAATTAGAACGATTTAGGTTCCATAACCGGCTGAAATTGGGCGATCTTGGGCATCGTCGGAGTGCGCCGGAGCCCTGCCGGGAAGATGGCCGGGAATACGGGTTTGGGAAGGGTTGGTTTGGGTTTTAAAAAAAATGTTACACTTTGCCCCCTTGTAGTTTCTTTTGTTATTATTTTATGCACATACTTGTTTTTACAGTTTATAAGATGACAAAAACACCCCCTTAATTAACTTCAAGCTTAGCATTAATCTAACTTGTTATCTTTTATTGTTATTAATTATTACTAGTATTGTTGTTATTATTAACATTATTGTTATTATTATTATTACTTTAGGTAATATTATTCCTATTATTATTATTATTATTATTATACAATTATCATTATAACCTTACAAATTAAAGGATTAAAAGACCCATTAAAGTAATATGCATAAGCAACCCATAAGTTTTATGAATAACACAATTAGTCCATCCAAGAATTTAACAAAGCTAACTTTAAATTAACTCAAAATTACAAGATGTTACAAGCACCGCTATTGTTCCCATTGGTGTTGTTGTTGCTATTAGCCATTAGAGTGCTATTAAGTTCAGCAACCATGGTCGGGATGACGGAAACCATTTGCCGGGCAATCATGGTGGCTAGCTTACAGTCGGAACTTCCACGCTTTCCATGATGACGAGACATGCTAGATACAAAATGAGTTAGTTACAGGAATGAGGATAACAAAGGATAGTAGTTTAAACAAGAATTAGCTAAGAGTTGTAAAGTACACGGAATGATTCCATTTGGTAACGCATTACCATTTGGAAACGTTGACACGTCAAGGTGAATTGACCCAATTGCCTTAGAAACTTGTGTATATTGACCATAGTTTATCACTCATTCCAGAAAATCCCCAGGTAAGCATGACTAGTCCCGTAGGATTTATGCGAAATGCTTGCCTTAGCCCGAAGGCCTTTTGCCAGGAAATCCAGAATACAGGTGTCTATGTGTCACTATTTCTTAGGTTCATGGAATCTAAACCTTGATGAGATTTATATAGATTAAACATAACGCCTAAAGATCCAAGTCATAAGCATAAGCATAAGATTCCACGTGTCATCGAGAATAAGGTTAAGAGGTTTCATGTTCGGGGAGAGTCAAAGAGTTAAAGTTAAGTTTAGGGAGACAAGTAACAATTTTTAGGCAATCCTATGCTAAGGCATCAAATTGCACATAAGAAGGCATAGCATTATGTAGCATGCAAACAATATATTTTACGAGATATAAAATAATTCTATAAGGTTCATGCATACGCTATAGTCTAGGTCACCATTTCTAATAACCTAAATCCCTATAGTTATGGGCTCTGATACCAATCTATCAAACCCCAACCTTGACGGCGGAAACGTCGAGGTGTGAGGGTTAAGATCGTTCACAACTACATACCGCTATTAATAACCCAAATATATATTAATCATAAGTTTCAATTGTACCATTACCAACACAAGTCTTAAAGAAAGTAAATAACATAACATAAATTGTAACAAGCCAATTTATTGAATTTATTTAACTAGGTCCATTCCTAGATGTGAAAGCACTTCAAGGTGTCAATCAAACTTGAGCATTTCCTGAAATATGTTAAAAATAAAATGTCAACATAATGTTGGTGAGATTTCTATAGTTTTCAATACATAAATATATAAAAGATGGCAATTCATGTTGTAAGTTAGAGAGCAAGTAACTAGGGATGTAAGACAGAATGCACAATCAAACCTTGACAAAGTTTTACAAGTCTCAAACGTTTACAAGTATATACGATTAGCTAAGTGTACTTGGATCAACCAAGCAGGATTGTCAGGCCCATAGATCTGTGACGTCGCCAGGCTAGCAATAGTTAACGATTGTACATATATTCGACATTACATGGTAGATACAAGGTTCAACTAACCACAACACACAAGTAAATTGCCATAAGTTTACAAGAATCAAATGTTTACAAGTGCAATGGTTATAAAGAAACATGTTTCACCCCAAAGTATAAAAATATAAAAAAGTGGTATAGAAATACTCACTTGATCAGTAAGTATAGAATAGCGATTAATAAGAAACAATAAACAACGCTCCAACACAAACCTTCACAATGTACCTAAAATATATATATATATATAGTCCAAGTTTTAAATTTAATAACAAGATAAATGTTTTAACGCGAATTAGGGTCTTGATAATAATTTGGGGACCTTTAAAAATAAATAAAACTAATTAGTGAAATTATACATATATATTATAGTCTAGTAGCATAAAAACATATATTTTATACAATTCTTAAAAGAATTAAAGCTTTTATAACTATATGTGGAATAAAATGTAGATAATTTCTATAAATATAATGATTAATCCACCATTAAAATGTATTGATTTAAATTTTTATCTAAAATCTAATTTATAAAATATACTAAACACTATATTTGTTGATAAATATTTGTTAAAGTATTTTTAAAAATATATAAATAAACTTACAGAAATATTTGGTGTCTTTAAAAAAATTAACAAGTTCACAACTTGATCTTTATATTTTTTTTAGAAAAATTTAAAGTTAAACAAAGGCTTAAAAAACCCAAAAATAAAAGTTGAGGAGGCCCGGGTTCGAACCCGGGACCTCAAGGTTGAATTGCAAGAGCTTAACCAGTAAACCAGGGCTGATGCCTTGGTTTACTATTCATTTTAAACCCAGATTAAAATTTCCCCAATTCCCTTAGAACCCTAGTTCAATTGGATCAAAAATTGAAGATTAATTCGATTGTGTTAGTGGAAACAATCATGGGGCTTTTGTTCCCTGAATGATTTCGAGTATATAGCAAAGTTCAATTACCCGATTTGTTATTTATCTCTCCCAGAACGAATGAAGAATAGTTGTGGCCATGCCGTGAATGGGTTCGATTGCAAACAAAGGTAATAATTCAACTAATTGCACAAGAAGCTTCCTTAAGACTCGATGATTGAAAACCCTCTTTCAATTTCAGAATTTGGGACCCAGAAGGTGGTGTTCGACTGGTGTAGATTCGTGATAAAGATGAGGTTCAATTCGAAGATTTTGTTTGTTTCAGATGCAATTGAGGATAGTATTCGATTAATGATTGATAGATGGTTGTTTATGTTATTTTAATTGGACTATTATGATGTGTAAATGCTCGAACGGCTATATGCTTTAATGTATTTCGGTTATGCAATCGATTAGGGTCGAAACCGATGTTTAAACACAATTGAATCGTGTATTCAGGTTTGAAATATGCATACGAAGCGATTTGGGTCGGTTTTAGGTTTCGAAAACGAATAATTTCGAGTGTTTGGCCGTCGCTGGAGCTCGCCGGAGCTGCGCCGGATTTCTGGCCGGAATCACGACTTAGGGGGGGGGGTTGGGTTGTAATTTTAAAAAGTTTTACATTTGACCCTTGTAGTTTATATGTTATCATTTTATGCACAAAATTATCTTTTAAAGTTTATAAAATAGCAATACAATCCCCTAACTTAATTAATTTAAGTTTTTAACTCTTACAAGTTTAACAAATTAGTATTATTAGTGTTATACCATTAATTATTTATTAACATTATTATTATTATTATTATTATTAATTTTGTTAATATTGTTATTATTAGTATGAGTATTATTGTTATGATTATTTTAATAGTTAAAATATTAAGTTTCAAATTAAAGATCAAAGGGAAACAAACATGAATAACCCTCATAGTTACATTAATGACAACAATGTCCCTTACAAGATTATAACAAATCTAACTTTTAATTAACCAAAATTACAAGATGTTATATTTTCATAGAAATGTTCTAAACGAAAGTTGTCCGGGAGACTTTGAACTAGTCAAATGTAAGTTTTTATAATTTTATGAAACCGTTTACTATTTTTAAAATCTGTTTAAACACGTATCAAACATTCTGTCCAGAATCTAAAATTGGTACAATAATCGTTTTTCAATCTACTTTTCACTTATTGACATTCCTAAGCGTCCTAACTTCTTGTAATGAATTCTTACCCCAAGTTATTGTTTCTTTTTATCACTTAGGACATTACCTTTGACTCTTGAACATCCAAGCCTTCTTATGTACACTACAACCATCATTATACCATGTTAGTTCTCCATGCTCCCTTTTTACTTTATTTCACATATTTTAGGGTGATTTACGTTAACCTTATAAATTTACATTTATAAACATCTTGATACTTGTAAATACAAATGCAATTCATCTTTACTTTTTTTTATGGTTATTTGTAATATTGCGAGTCTTATATGATGAACATTATATGTTGACAATCATCAACTATTGCTAGCCTGACGACGTCATAGATCTATGAGCCTGACAAGCTTATTTGGTGCTAAAGCCGAGGTTATTGTCGGCTCTTGATGACGTATGCTTGTTTATCATGGGAACCAAATACACTTAGCTAATCGTTATATACTTGTAAACTTAATTCTTGGCCGAAGTTTGATTGTAGCTATATGTTATCAATAAACTTGCTTTTTTCGTAACTATTGACATGAATTGCTACTTGTAAACTTATATATATATATATATATATATATATATATATATATATATATATGTGTGTGTGTGTGTGTTTAACCCATGAAAGCTCACAAACTTTCAAAGTTGACCATTTATTTTTAATATATTTCAGGATTGCTATTTGAGGAATTCTTCTTGCTCATATAGGACTTGGACTTAGTTTAATTAAATTTTTATTTGTTGTTGAAATCTTTGTTGTATTATAATGACTTAATTGTCTAGTACTATTCAATGAAAAATGACATTTAATATTATTTCAATTTATTTAATTCCACGAGCTATGAACAATCGTTTCACATTCGTCCGCCTCAATGATTCTGCTGTCGGTCGGGGTTAGGGGTGTACAAACTGGTTTTTATGCCCAAATCGGTCCGGGTTCAAAACCGAACTGGTTTTTTCGTGGTGGGGTCAAACCGGTTTATCTTCAATTCGATTCGGGTTACAAACCGGTTTGGCTCACCAAAAACTCGAACCTATCAAACCGGTTCGGACCAGTTTGAAACCATTAACTTTTAAACCGGTTTATGCGAGGCTAGCAAACCGGTATAGAAACCGGCAGTTCGGGTAGGGTTCGAGACCGGTTTGGTCCAAACCGGTTTTTCTTTGAAACTGGTTCGGGTTTTTTTAGGTGAACCGGTTCCGAACCGATTTTTTGTACATGCCTAGTCGGGGTATGATAAAGTATCAGACCACGTATTTTTCATTTTCCTAATTTAAGGCCATTATTAAAATAAAATTTGGCGATGCTGGTCTCAAATAGGCATCCCAATGATCTACGCACACTATCAACCCCCAAATCATTCACATTCAATCCTCGGGGGTGCACTTTTGTTCCCATTTTCTAAAGCATTTTTTTCTCACCTTTTAAGGCTCCGTTTGGTTCACAAAAATCTCAAGAAATTGAAAAACTTTTCATTCAAAATCATGTTTGGTTAATCAAACAAACATGTTATCAATTTTAACAAGATTTAGTTTCAATTCCAATTCGATTTTCAATTCCAATTTTTTACCATACATTATGTCAACCAAATGACCCGTTAATTCTCTTATATTTTCCAGGACTTTCTAGTGTTACATATGATTTATAGTAGTATCTAATACACTTTGTTTTTCTCTAATTTCCCCATACCAATTATTAGTATTACAATATACTTTGTTTTCTATTAACGTTTAAAAGAAGTAACAATATAAATTCTAACACATTTTCTTAACAAAATCATAACCTCCGATTGGGATCTTCTTTCATTCAAAATCCCCCAACGATAACCGAACAACAAAACCCTAACCACCGGAGAAGACGACGATTCCGTACAAATGGACGCAATACGAAAGCAGTTAGATGTGCTAATGGGAGCCAATCGTAACGGCGACGTAACGGAAGTCAACCGGAAGTACTACGACCGTGACGTCTGCCGTCTGTTCTTGGTCGGCCTTTGCCCCCACGAACTGTTTCAACTCACTGTAAGTGAAACAACTAACAACAACACTCTTGTTGTAAAACTCGAAGAATATGCGTTTTGACATAGGGTATTAGGGTTTTTGATGTTAAGAGGTTGAGAATTGGGGAGAAGTTTGTTGTGTGGGACAGTGAGAGTGAAAGAGTTTGGTGGAATTGAAGCATGGATTAGGGGTTTTATTGTTGAGAATTTAAGATCGCAAAAAATGTTACTAGAATTGGGGAAAGTTTTGTTGTGTGAAAGAGTGAAAAGAGTTTGAATTCTTATTTGTATGGATTTTTGAAGACTTGAAGCATTAGAGATTTAGATGAGCTTCTTTTTGTTGTTTTTTTTTGGGTAAGGTTTGTTCTGGAGAAATAGGGGAGGGGAATGAATGCTATTCTTGTTGCAATTCACATTTTATCTAAGAGTTTTACTAGAGGATTGAGTTATGAAGCTTTGATTGGAAATGCTGAAGCTTTCTTATATTATCTTGCTGTTTACTGTGGGTTTTTTTTTAAAAAATTTTTTTACAAGAAAAGTAGGATGTAAATTCATGGAATCTAATACCAATTTACTAATGTGAAACATTAGAAATGAGAAATTTTGATGATAGTTTTGAATGAAAATTATATTTGAATGTTTTACAAGGATTAACTGGACCACTTGACACTATGTAGCACTGAGAGAACACTGTGATCTAATTATCTAAAAGATGATATTTCTATTAAAGAATGAATTTTTAAATTTCATGTAGTTATGTATTTACAGCATGAACCTATGAATTTCATTTAATTATGTATTTACGTTGCACTTTTTTCATACTCCAACGAACTTGTGCATATAAATTTAGCCATCCTCTTTTCTTTTGGTGAAAAACTCTCTGATGCTTACTTAACTTTCTGTGTTTCAAACTCTAGAAAATGGACATGGGACCATGCCCGAAGATCCACTCATTTCAGCTGAGGAAAGAGTATCCTTTTGTTCACCTTGTATCATCAACTTTCATATTAGTTATCATCTAGAAGTGTCAAAAAGATGATATGTCAATTTGGTGCGCTTTACATGATATTTGGACTTTTATGTTTTATTTTTTGCTTGTTTTTTCTCTTAAAGTTTATAGGGTTGCAATGTACATTGGCTTTTTCTATCATCCAATATATGTGAGATTTTGAACAATTGGACATAAGGATTTTCATATCAATGTTACTTAACTATAATCAGATACCAAGAAGCAAAGTCAAAAGGTGAAGATAATTATGATAGGGAATTGGAGGATGTTATAGACAGACTCATTGTTGAATGTGACAGAAAAATTGCAAGAGCTCTTAAACGTCTTAGTGAGGAGGATGCTAAGGCAGCTATTGCTATCTCTGTGTCAGAAGTTACCCAGGTGGATTTACCTTTTTGGGTTTTTGTGGATCAAATTATGTTATATTCATGTTTACATTAGTTAACGTTTGTCTAATTTGCTGATTTCTGAAATTGCAGACGCCTGAGATTCTTGAGTTGTCAAAGCAGATAAAGGAGAAACTGAAAGAAGCTGATCAATATGGTATATTTAGTTGATAGTAATTAATATTTCACCCTTTTTCCTATAAAATTTAGCTCTACGTTTAATATATTTTACATTGTTATGCCATGACGTGTGACCTATGTATTTATTTGTTTAAGACGAACATATGCTGCCTATTACTTAATGATATCTGATTAGTTCTTTGCTTCTCATTTTCAATTTTGGTACTTTAGATCTTGAAGGAAAAGCAGATATGAAAATTCGAACTCTAGAGACGATTGAAGAACTCAGAACTCAAAGAGCAGACAAACAGGTTTACGTCTTTTCTAGACCTCTTAGTGTTTTCAGTGCAAATGTATAAATAAGTGTAATGTTCATTTGCTCTCTGTGGCCTTTTAGAGGGAAAGCAAGATCAATTGGGTTTTAGTTGGTTAGAATTTTGACTGTATTTAATAGTTTACTTAAAGCTATACGATATAAAGAACTTACCGCTTCACAATTGGTGAAAGATCACATGTTTTTGGCTAAAACAACAATGTATTGCGCATAGTATATAGGTGCATTGTTTGAAGGACTGCATGTTTGGAATGATTATACATGCTCTTGCTGAATTAATGAACCTTCTGGCCATTTGTGTTGCTTTCACTTTGCATGAGTTCTTGTGTTTTTTGCAATCTTTGTTGTTATTTCTGAAAAACATATTTTATTCACTGCGTCCTGATAAATTTTCGCTTGAAATAATCATTCTAATTAATCAAATGACTCTGTTATTGTGATACATGCATTTCATAAGCTTCCATGTTTGAGAACCTAATATAAGCCTCCAAAATGCAATCCTTTCAGATGGTTGCAGATGGCTTTCAAATACTATTGAACACTTTATTTTTTACAAATAAGATTTTATGTATAAAAACCGACACTTGTTAGCAATATCTATTTGTGGTAAGTTGTTTCTTTTACAAAACAACCGGATAAAGAGATATGTAAAAGCTGTCCAAAAACTCTTATTTTTGATTTTTTGTAAGTAATCAGGTGCAATGTCTTTTAAAAAGAGCGAGTACTACATATAATAACAATTAAAGGTCACTTTTAATGTGTAGAGTTTGAGCATAGGGTTAACTCGTTTTGCTGAATTCCATAACGTTTCATGTCTTTTAACTGACATCTACTTGCTGAATATTGGTGGTTTTTTCTTAGTTTTATTCTGAGTGGTTTTGCTTTTATTTCCAGTCAATGCTTTTATTGGATGCATTTAACAAAGATCGAGCTTCTTTACCTTCACCTCTTCCTAACCCTCCCCCATTGGCGCCCTTGCCTGTGCCTAATCCTGATGCTCGCACTCAAGAGTTGATTAACGAGAAGCTGAAGAAAGCAGAAGAGCTTGGTAAGTTGAATCTGTAAATCATAAATCACTCAAAATACACTTTATTGATTCTAAATTTTCAAAGTCATAACCTATAACCTATATGTATTTAGTGGCAATGCATGTAAAATTTAATTTAATTGCATTATATCTTTCTATGTATAGTTGGTTAACAAATCTTGTGAAAAATACTTTATTTTTCTAGGAGAGCAAGGGATGTTGGACGAAGCACAAAAAGCACTTGAAGAGGCTGAAGCACTTAAAAAGGTTCACCACTTTCAGATTCATCTTTGTATTATTTTCAATTTTCAGCCAGTTATGTCTTGAAATCTGTTGTTCTGGTTAAAAACTTTTTGGTTTATTTCTCATAATTCAGCCAGTTATTTTTACCATGGAATATGATTGCACACCCTTGGGCCTAGTCCAAGAAGATTCCATATGGAGCATGAAAAGATATTATATATGTTATCTCTATATGATGGTGTTAGCTAGTGAGACTAGGTTGTACATTCATCCAAAAGCGCTATGAAATTTAAGTTGGTGTAGGTTTATTACATAATAATGGAAATGGATAATATTTAGGCTGGAACAGAAGTAGTTATGATTATTCTCAGAATGTTGTTTGGTTTACATTTGGGTTTTGGCGTCTTAAAGTGAAGAATGAGAACAAGATTGGTTTTTACAAAACCCACCTCTTTATACGGGTTTACTTAAACCTTTGGTTCATGGGTTTTCTCAAACCAATCATCTTAAAACATAAATGTATTGCTTTCATCCCCATCCCCACATTCCTCAGCCTTCACACCAAACACACCAAAGGTTTTGTAGATGGTATTGACACTGGGCTGTAGAATGGTTGTACATGCACTGAAAGAGAATGTCCTAAAGAAGGTTAAATTGGGTTTGACCTAATGAGGATTTTTTTCTACGGGTCTGGTCAGGGTGGTCAGATCTAAAACGGTCTTGTGCAGAACTTTTTGTTATAAATATTTAGCGTGTCAAATATGACTACAAAACTATATTTTGTTGGTATTTAATATAATTTTCAAATTAAAGAGTTTAGGAGGTTTTATGCATTATAACTATACTTTGGGAAGATTTCTACCTGAATCAATGTATTTTTTTAAATTTAAATTTACTATATGTGTCTCAAGTTTGATTACATAACTGTATTAGCTCGATAATAATCTGTTTATAAGTAAAATAATTTAGGACATTTTTATCGACAAAAAATCAATGTGGGCACTGGGCAGCTTTCGACCTTGTTTTTTGTAAGCTGTTTCTTTGATTTACCAGTTTGACCTTGTTAGATGAAACATAATTCTTATCAACAAGTTCATAAGTAAATGGTTGATTTCGACTCCTGTCATAGGTCTATATGTTAGATAAGTTATGTTAGCAATTGGTTTTTATTTTACGGAGCCTAAAGTGCTTTTGGACTTGTGGATTAGTTTTCCTCTTTAAGTTTTTCATTCTGATTGCCTATGTAACTCGAATTCACATCAGCTTGAAAAGGTGTTGGAATATCATGTTCTTAGTTACTTTGTATTTTCTTTTAAATTGTAGATTGAATGCTTCAAATGACAACTTTTATGAACACTCGAACTTGTCTTGTACTTTAGCAAAGTTTTAGGTTGTGCGATTGTATGCCAATCGTTAGTGTACTTATTTAACAAAGTGACAATGTTTCTTGCACTGAATTGAGACTTCCATTTAATTGGACTTCAAACTAAAGTAATAATAGCTTTTAGACTAGAAGTTTACCAGTACAACACAAAATTAACTGTAGTGAAGTTAGAATGGTTAAATATGCTCTACTTTGGTGCACTTATATACTATGCTAAGCAAAAAAAGAACCAATATTTTTTTATTTCAGATCAGCTTATATACATTTTATAAAAGACTGCACACCAACTTTTCCTAGGTGCCACACCAGCAATACATCACTTAATCTATTTTACAGTTAAATCGTTGATATTTTAGAAGTCTTTTTATCACTAAACAAAAAACTGATAAAATAAACTGGTTATCTGCTGTTTCCTTGTTCTATCTTGTGTACTTAACCTGGATGTATTTTTAACATCTTTTTTGTAGCTTTCAATACACTTGCCTCCTCGTCCAGAACCTGCTACAGACTCCTCTAAGTATACTGCTGCAGATGTGCGAGTTGTAAGTTGTCTGCAACTTATGATTTTTTCTTAGTTTGTATCAACAGTTTATTAATTTTATCATTAAATTTTCTACTTTTCACTGATTAAAACCCTTATTTCTTCCAAAATCTTGCCTTTTCAGACTGATCAGAAGTTACGTGTCTGTGACATTTGTGGAGCCTTTTTAAGTGTTTACGACAGGTAAATTTTTAGTTTTAATTCAGTGACGACTATCATTAAAGAGTGTTATATAAAATATGTCCAAAAACTAGCATTTAGGGTTTAAAGTAACTTCAGTGTTTGACGTGGCGATTATACCTCCTTGTCACCAGCAGGCTTTTGGGCCCAGTTTTACGAGGATAAACTTTTGCTGCTAAAGAATGTGCGTTTTTTAAATTTCTGTACTATGCTTGTTTTTTTGATCATCCTACTATTAGCTGAACAATTGTGGGATGTTTTATGATCGTTATTAGTTATGATGGCTATGTTTTTTTATTTAATGAATTATTATTATTTTATCGTTTCACTTCCTAACGTGCTTCTCAGTGACCGCCGCCTAGCGGATCATTTTGGAGGAAAGCTTCACCTTGGCTATATGCAAATCCGTGAGAAGTTGGCTGATCTTTTGGTAATTTATCGATTTATCATGCCCCTGAATGCTAGTAGTATCATTTGCCTTTTAAGGTTTTGGTTTTATGTTGCTTGATTTTGTGTTTTGAAGCACTGATATGTAATTTCTTTGCTATGACTATGTCAGGAAGAGAGAAATAATAGAAGGAAGGCACCGGAAGATGACAGAAGGTAATTCTGCTTTCTTGTCTCATTTACTAATTTCAACCAAAAACATGTTGAATGAAAAAATGCTCTCAAGTCTTATCTTAAAATATATTATTTTTTCCCTACAACATGCTGACCACTCATAAAAGAAATTTTCATATTTTCTAGATCATGGTCTTCCTACACTTTTGGACAGGAATTGGTATAAATCAATCAGATGCTTGGGTGGCCTATATAGTAGTTCAATAAATTGACCTTAATGAAAAAAGAACTGAATACTCGGTTGGTATTCTTAAACATTATCCCATTTTTAAATAAAACAATTTATGCATTAAAAAGTACAATTTTGGCGACTTTCAACCGGTTTGTTTTTTCTAAGATCACTTTTTTTTAATTGTTTGGAGATGAAGTATTACCTGAATCAACCATTCATGAGTAAATGTATCATTTCCTTTTGTATCTTGAAAACTTTTTAAAATTTTGCTTAGATCCAAAGAACGCAGCAAGGATCTTGAACGAGAGGGTAGCAGAGACCGGGACCGAGCCACTAGCCGTGACCGTGACCATACACGTGATAGTGACCGTAGGAGCCGAGACCGTGATAGGCATCATGACCGTGGTCGCGGTTATGACCGTTATGACCGAGATAGAGAAAGAGATCGTGATTCAAGGAGCCGTCATAGATCACGGTCGCAGTCAAGGGACCGTGGCAGGGATTATGATCGACCAAGGTATGATTTCTATTTTATGTTTTTTGACATTTTTTTCAGCTTTAACGGGTGGATACAGAATTTTTTTAATTTATTATTCTGATTAAATAGCTGTTTGAATGGTCTGTTTTGGATGATCAGTTTCATATCAGCTACAACAAAGCTGAACTAAACTTAGAGATGATGCATTTAGAGGTCATCGAAGTATTAAATATTTTTCATTAAGGCTAAATTATAACATGTTGACGCCTCATCAAATGTACATCGTCTTCCCAAAATATTTTAGTGGCATCTTTTCTCATCTGGTTAGTTGTTGGCCTCTGCCTACATTTTCCCATCAAAGTTGCTTATAGTAAATACTTATAGTAAATACTTTTTTATTTTCCCATAAAAGTTGGTTAGTTGTTGGCCTCCGCCTACATTTTCCCATATCTTGAGATTATATTTTTATTTCATAATCGGTTCATGTTTTTCATCAAGAGGTAAATTTGGTCATTTTATCTATTAATTTCTTAAATAATTAGAATTTTCTAACATCAAAATATCTGATTATTTCTACTTCAGACTAGAGCTCTAGTAAATACTTTTTTCAATTACTAGTTTTGTAACAGCTGATTATTTGATTTTGATCATTCAAGGACAGTAGGTATATATATTTACATACTCAGACAACCACTCAACATGCTCATAAACGCATGCATTGAGCAGTGTCCAACGTTATTATTATTATTATCTTAAAACCATAGCTTTTGGATAGCTCAACTATATTATAACAATAATGATCTTTCAAATAAAATGATTTAGGATGCTGTAAACATTAAAATAACATGTTGGGTAACTATCAACCCGTTTGACCCATTTCACTTATAACTTTATCTTTTTATTTAGGGATAACTTTGTATATAGTAATCAAGTTTCAAAATTTTTCTGATCAGGTCACTAATAAATTTATTTGTCCCAATCAGGTTACTTATAAATTTTGTCGCAACCAATCAGGTTACTTATAAATTTTGTTTCAATCAGGTTACTTATAATTTTTTTTTGTCTCAATCAGGTCACCAAAGTTTTAGAATGGTTCTAATTAGATCACTCATAAACTGTAAAAATATTTTAAAAACAATTGCAATATATAAAACTAGGTTAGTCCCCGTGTAATACATGAATTTAATAAATAAAATATTTGAATAATTATTAATAAAAACTTATGCATTATAAAATCATGTTTGAAGATATAATATAATTATAATTACCTATAAATAATTATTTTAAGTATAATATTTTAATGTAATATATAATTAAAATTATATACACGTAATAGTTTAAGAAATAAAACAATTATACCATTTTTTAAAACTTTTTTATGTAAATAGTTTCATTTTTAAACATTCGTTTTAAGATTTTTTATAATTTTTTTTTTAAAATCGTGTTCTAATACAAATATGGTTTGTAATTATTTTGGTTGTTTTAATAAGACTGTTTTAAAATATTTCACCTGTTTATAATTGTTTTTAAAAACAAAATGATATAAAATATTTTGTTTAAAAATGTTTAGTGTTTTAGAAAATTTCATATTATATAAAACTTTAGTTTTTTGTTATTTAGATTTTAATTAAAAGATGTGATTTCTAATTTTATTCATAAAATCTGTTTTAAGAAAACATAGTTTGATTTTAGATAAAAGAGAGAAACATAGCAATTAATAAAATTTATTTTTAATTAGAGAAAGAAATTTGTATAAGTATTTAAATTACTATAATACCATTTTGGAGGGAAAATCAATTTGTAGATGTCTAGAAAAAAGACAAGTGACAAAAACATGGTTTAGAAGTAAGACAAGTGGCAAAAAAAACCTTGCTTTATTAGATGTTATAGATTTTAACAATATTTATAAGAATCAAATCATTTTAAAGTAATTCTGAATTATTTTAAATTTTTAACAAAAATATGAGTGAGTTAATTGGAACACTCCTAAAACTTTAGTGACCTGTGAAACAAGTAAAAATATCAGTGACCTGAATAGAACAAATAAAAATATGCATTACCAAATTAGAATACTTTTAAAACTTGCTTACTATTTTATAAAGTTTTCCTTTTTATTTAACTCAAATATAATCAATTCTAATTGAACAAGTTGGAATTGCCAATTTTAGATGTAGAATAATGTTTTTTAACTTTGAACTCGTGTGCAGCAGGCGTTATGACCGGTACTAACCATCAAGCAGATGAATAAGGTTTTATTTTCTCCTTTCAAAAACATTTTTTATCAACATTTGGTGAATGTTCCAGATTTAATAGTGGATTAATAGGTAACTAGAGCAAATCATCCTCGTATTTGTTGCCATTTCGGGACTTTATGTCTACTAGAAGCAACTCTATATGTCAGTGTAAGTTTATGATTGAGTCTTTTCGAATATGGAATGTGGTTCTATTGGGCAAGGATTTGAATCTGTGTGTGTGTTTGAGGCCAACAAACGTCCACAAGCCCTTGGCATTGGGTTCTCGTTGTATATGAATTGGGTGCGCATTTGAGTTTATGGGGTTTCGGTGGTGTATAAAAAGTTACTGAAGTTGTTACAGAGCCTTTAGAATCATGTAATGGTGGATACTTTGATGAGTTTTAAGACATGATGAACATGAAACCAAATAATCATGACCATAGACGCGACAGAAGGCTGTCACATGACGCGTGTCAAAACAGGCTTGTGATAAGCAATCACAAACACCATTAAAGACTGTTAATTCTTCAGATATGATTAAAAGACGTTTCAGTACAATCGAGGATTTTACATATTTAGCTGAATTGGTTTAGTTTTGAAACAATACTAACTTTAACAAAAGAATAACATATTTTCTTGCTTTTCATGAAAAGTAACTTGATGTAATTTGTGATGTATAAAAGCTACATAATGAAAATGTTAACAGACAAATGTTTACATGTTAAAGTAGTTAAACTTTTTTAAAATGTATATCTGATGAGTTATTATTTTTTTAGAATGTATTAAATACTCGTCTAGACATATTCTTAAATTATATTAATTTTTAATCTATTTCATGTTAGTATTTAAACTAAAATTGTTTTTTTTATTTGAATCTGATACGAACAACTCAAATTCGATTTGAATCTTCGTCTTCTCCAAAGAGTCTTTGACTCTAATCACTTGGTTATTAACCCAAGCAGTAATTGTTACCTTTTAAATTGATTAAAAGTAGATGGTATAAATTTGTTTTGTAAAGTGTTTATTTATTAAAATTGGATCAATTTGTTATCAAGTTTTTATTTTGTTTTTAAAATAATAATAAACACAAGTGTTTCTGCGCAATTTTAGAGATTTTAATGACTGGTTATCATTCACAAGTTAATGGCTATTTAAAATTTCAAGGGTAGTTCATTGAGTTTACTTTCGAGTTTATTTTTCATTATACAACTAAGAAATAACAAGAAAACAACTTTTTAATTTGCATTTTGTCACCGATTTAAATCATTTACTAAAATAAATGTTTTTTTTTCATTTGAGGTAAAAATAAAGGACAAAAAGTGTACAACAAAATAAAAAATTAGATAAACATAAACAAGATACAAAGATGAACGATATATATTTCTTTATTATTTAATTAGCTTAAAAATTAAAATCATAACTTAAGATGAGCTCAAAAGATCGAAAATATATACACTCGAATTGTTACCGATTATCCAAGGCAAGTGGGTGAGGCGAGGAACTAGTAGCTCTTGGGTTTTAGTCGCTTTTGAGACAAAAATACTTTGGGTTGAATCAGAGAGTTTTTTCGGTTGAAAGTATAGTCTGATATAAAAACAAATAAATGTACCCAATTAAGATGATATTTATTATCTAAAACAGAGATGTACATTTGCCATTAAAAAACAAAGAATTACATATATCACTCTCTCAACAAAAAAAATTACATATTTTCCTAAAACACAAGTTTGAATACATAAAATACGATTCTTTTTAAGCATGATTTAAAAAGATATGTAATTATATAAGTTTAGAGGGAGGGATATACAATTTACAATGCCCTAGAAGAGTATAATCAAATTCTCTTAATGAACTTTTTTAAAAGACAATTTTTTAAACGACAAATTTGTGACCCTGATTCGGAGGATAAATGTTATCTTAATCGGGTCCCTCAACCCCTTTAGGTGGAAATTCGTTGCTAGTAAAACTCTTTGCCTCAACTCGAAGCATTTTACTCAGAGTGAGACTTGAACTCATAATCTCTCATATTTAAAATTTTTTTGAACGTCAAATGTACGACCTTGCTTCAGATGACAGATGTTATCTTAATCGGGCACACCTATCCGTCGTAGACGGGACCGCACCACCAACCCTCTCAATAGGAAATTCATTGCTTAGAAAACCCCTTGGTTCAACCCTGAGTATTTTTGCTCAGAGTGAGACTTGAACCCATGACCTCTTCTTATTTATATGTTATGAGTATCTTACCTTAACCAAATCTCCCCATAGTTAAATATCATAGGTATTTAATCTTAACTAGTTATACTAAGAGCATTCACTACCTACTCTCCATCTCCATCTCTATAATTACATTAAAAATTACTACTTTTTCTTTCTCTTTTTCAATAAAATAATATTTTTTGTACTTTTATCATTATATTTTCTTTCTCCCCCACTTACAACCACTTTGATCAAATATTAAAAAAATTAATAGAGATGAACAGTGTTTTACCAAATATAGAGATGAAGAATAACATATTCTCTATCCTCCATCACAACCGCTAATAACCATTCTCTATAATATAGAAAACGCACTAACTGAATCATAGAAAACGAAATGTGAATGCTCTAAGAATTATAGATTTTTAAAGGACAATTAATTAATGAGGCTATATTTATGGAAGAGGAGTAAAAGTTAGTTGAAGGGCGGTTATGACGTGGCATTTCTACATCCTCTAGCACACAAAAGCCACATTATCCACCAAAAAAGAAAAAAAAGAAAAATCCAAAATCACCAACACAATGGCCTCATACTGCCATGATCGCCGCTACCGCCTCTGCGCTGCCCACCGTCTCCGCCACCATCGCCACCATCAACCACCGCTCCACCACCACCACCACCACCACCACCCACCTCACCACCCACCGCCGCCGCCTCCGTCCACTACGAGGTTCATATACACCGCTTGAATGCATTTTGTGCTGTTTTTGATTACATCTCAACTTGTTTGTAGTTTTGTGTTGGTAGATCGTTAACAGACGTTTTGTTTATGTATTCATGTGAAGTTTGTGGCTTTTTTATTCAAGTTCATGTCATAAGTCATAACCATATTGTTATGTGTAATATTTTCTATCATAGAGGGAATTAAGATTGCTGTTATCTTGACTTAGATGATGAATTTGTTTCATAACATTTACTGCAGTAGCAAATGACTCCAAAACAACAGAAGTTGCTCCTGATGTTACCATTGAAAAGTCAGAAGCTGATAAGATTGTTGATGGAATGGATTTTGGTGAATTATGCAATGAATTCGAATGCATCAGCAGCCCAGCTGTTGAAGCTACCGCAAGAAAACTTGCGCGTGATATATTAGAGCTTCGAGAGGGCAATCGCGCTCTTGGAACTTATGCTGTTTCAGTTAAATACAAGGTGTTTTATAAGGATACAAATAATAATATTTGGTGTTTGTTACAACTTTTACAAACCGTTGAACCAGATTTTCGTTGTTAAAAGAATTTTAAAGGGGCCCTTTTTGCTAGTATAATGAATCTTTATTCTGTTACCTAATGCAGGATCCGGTCAGAAGTTTTACGGGCCGTGAGAAATACAAGAGACAGTTATGGTCAACTGACGCGCTAGATAACCCTAATGCGGTGAGGATCTTATGTTACTTTTATGTTACTTCTTAATAACATGTTCAAGATATCTAAAATCTTAACCTAAAGATAGAGCTTTATAACCAATCTATGTGAAAACAGGTTCATTATGAACTACCGAAAAAGCTAAAACTGAAACGGGTCAAATGGTCAAAAGTCGTCTATTGTGTATACAAATTCTTACAGTGTTAAAAATTATCAGGTTTATAAAAATTATTTTATTATTTTTATATTTAGTATGATATTTATTTTCAAAAAGTGAAATATGGACGAAAAGTATTAATATGTCATCCGAAACCCAACCACCTGTTTTGACTTGAACCCATTTTGATATGCTACGCTGGTGTGACCTGCTCATTTTCGCAGAGTGTGCAGGACATGGTGATGTTGTCTACAAGTCTGTTGAATATAAAGTGGACTTTGAAAGGGAATCCTAAAAATCCATTAGCTAGTGTAGGTGGGCCCTTGATTCTCAAAGTCGACTCGCGGTTTACATTAAACCAAATTAGTGGTCAAGTTATCGAGCACGAAGAAATTTGGGATTTATCTTCGTCATCAGCTGCTGCTCAGGCGTATTTTTGGGCATCACGTCGTCTATTTGCTACAATTGAATCTGCAAAAGATTTTTCTGATTCTCTCAAGAACCTTTCTAGCCGTTTTTCAACAAAAAAGGAAAACACCGTGGATTACTATCCGGATCCCACAGATCCCACAAAGGTATTCTTTTCTGCATTTTAGTTGATTCTCACTAAACCTGCAAATATTCATGCATAAGTAGTTAAATGGGTGTTTGACGTTGCATTTTGAAAGTCGTCGTGTCATCTGATATAATATAAATCATATAATCAACTGTAACAAAATTGACGTTGCTGTTTGAAGTTCTGATAATCAGTTGGTTTTTCATGTTTAATGACTAGAATACTTCTGTTGCAGCTACTCAACTGATCATCTGACCTCTAAATGTACTAAAGTCGGTTCCACTATACCCAAACACTAGGAAGTGATTCCTACTCGAAAACACAATAATCATATAATCACTCTCAAAATGCAACGCCAAACATCTACTTGAATCTAGATTACATTTACGTCTCATTTAAATCACACATTCAGCAAATCTGTTGTGAATCAGCGTGCATTTTATAAAAGCCCGTAAACACCAAATGCTACACAAAGTGGTTATGAAAGTATGATAATCTTTTGGTAATTACGCGATATTTGGTTTTAATTAGTGTTGACTGATCGTTAAATATTGCGTTTTTGATGTGTATTGTAGTTCTTCCAAAGCCAGGATGACTTCCAAAGGGACGCCTACCAACTCGCGTTGTTTCTCGCACTTCTGTACTTTTTAGTACAGTTTTTGAGGACAACCCTTTAAAACTCACACTGTAAGTATAATATGAACTGTGTAAATGTATACATACCGCTACCTTTTGTGATTATATATTTCCATATTAAAGAACTTACTGTAAGAGATGCCTTTAAATTGGTTTTTGTCAGCATAATTATAATTCCAATTCTTACCTTGATATATGTATGCGTGTGTCTGTCGCCTGAGAATGCACATACATCCTGAAATATATAACTACGTATACATGCTGACGTATATAACTACGTGTACATGCTTACGTATATAATTGCGTGTACATGCTGACGTATATAGCTGCGTGTACATGCTGACGTATATAGCTGCGTGTACATGCTGACGTATTTAGCTGCGTGTTTATACTGACGTATATAACTACGTGTACATGCTAATGCCTTATGTAGGATTGTTTCTTTAGGCTTTATAGTCCTTTATGTTGTATTGTACTTTGATATCTTTACTGTGTTTGGTAAATTCAAACGATAGAAAGTAGTTAAGAAGTTAGCTTTTAAAAGGACTTATGATGACGTTTTGATTCGGAAGTTTATCTTGTCCACGTGCAAGGTTTATGTTTGCGTACGGCGATGGCTTTTTAAACGACTAAACTAGGTTTGTAATAAATGGGTTGAGCGGGTCATAAGCAGGCATGTCTTATAAAACTATATATTTTCTATTTTTATTTTGAATAGGTTAACAAATGTGCAGTTTAATTAAATATATCAACCTAAACATGACCTCTTTAACTTAATGGTTAAACGGCCTCAGTTAATACAACATGTTTATTAAACAGGTAGAAATGAAAACCAAATACGTAATTATTATATCATGTTAATGTTGTGTTTAGGGTCACGTAACAAATTGCTACGGTGTTACCCATAATTTAAACCTTATAAACATAAAAGAATGCAATGAATATCACAAAGAAAACTCTTGTTATTCTGAGCGTCGGTAAGTAGATATTTTATCTATAGTTATATACACTAACGCACATATGTGTGTATATATACACTATCAAGCACATGAATATAAATGTCATATACAATTATTTTACATCAAGTTGAATGTAGATTTGCTACTAGATGCAGTAGTGTTATCTATTACCATTTTAGCTTAAGTGTTTTAATTCAACCCATTTTGACACTCTTAAAGTATAACATATAACCTGAATCGAAGTAATCGAATAGAAAGATATATATCTATATATATATATATATATTTAAACTTTATAGCAACCATATTTTATTTATTAAACACGAACCATACTAGTAGAGTATTATTTTAGTAGCTATTATAAACACAAGCAACACAAAAACCGACGCACTTGCAGCACTCACGCTTGCCCATGAAATATCATGAGCGCCAACCTCATACACCATCCCAGACTCTTCGTCTTTAACTTTGATACTAGAGGAACCTGAAAACAAAGCAACAAAAGCAACATCACTTTTACCGACCGGTGAAATACAGGTGACAATCGATCTAGGTTGCATTTATAGGTCGAATTACACGAGAGAATACACTTACAATCATAATCAGTCCACCCGATAGTCTGATCCTCCATGCTATATGTGATCAGCCTATCTTTTAGTATAAGATCTGCATACAAGATGCATATATAAAAAAATGACCTGAAAAATTCTTATAAAATTTCAAAAGATTTTTTGTAAATTTAAGGATTTTTCCGCCTAACCTCCCAACAAAATCGAATCTCTTGCTTCTCTTGGTTGCAGGGAACTGCTCAAAAAACCGATGCACCAATAATGATGCTGAAATACAGTACAATAAATGCAAATGTTAGTTGCTACAAAAACAAATTTTTTTTTGTAGTTTTATAAAAAGAACTCGAGCGTATAACCTTAGTTTTAAAGAAATACTGATGGGGATAAACTTTTAACTTAAGCGCATTCGCAAAGTGAAATGTGATCGTCGGAAAAGCATCATCGATGCTGCAGTATCAAAGACAAATTGTAGTTCTTTAACATGTTTGCTATTGAAAGATCTTTAAAAATCTTCGACTACAAAATTAAAACACAACAATACGCGAGTAAAAGAACCCTTACTTCCCACGCCACGAGTAACACTTGAAGTCATGATCAAGTGGGCGAATATATGCATCCGGTTGTGCAGAGATAATCTAGGTCAAATAGTCAACAGTGAGATATATTCTATAAAGAAATGTAACAAGCTAAAATGTTAACATTTCGGTTACCTTTTCCATTATCTGGTCATAAACATCTTCAGGAAGATAAGCCAAAGTTGTACCACTATCAACTATTGTTCCTCGTTTTTCTGGGGTGTTGAACAAATACGTTCGAAGCTTTACAAACTCACCACCGATTTCAATAGCTTTCAACTCAATAGTGAAATGTATCCTACAACGTAGATTAAAATGTAATCAAGATTTATATAACAAAATAAAGATCATAAAAGGTGTTATCTTTAGCTTACATATCAGGCAAAATTGGCGTTGAATTCACTTTCGGGTGCACAACTTCTCCTATAGCAAAGATCCCGCCTCTAGAACCCGACAAGCAATGTGAAAACATCCTTTTCACCTTTTTAGCTGCCGCGAGTTGGGAAATTATGGATGAATTCGATTGCCCGAATCCTAATATTCCATCTACGGCTTGATGGTATTGACCTAAACCCCCCGATTGTCTCGCTCCACACCTGTTTTTAATCACATAGTATGATGTTTTAAACTTTAGAATCATACAATAACATTTTAGGAATAAAGACCAAAACTTACATGTTCAAAAGATTATTATTTTACCTGCATAACAAAGTAACCAACTTTGGTCTAAGTGTTAATTCTATTTCAGGTTATCAACCTTTATTTTACCAAAAAATTCATAATACTAACATTGAAACCTAAAATAGAAATCGATTTAAAGTAATATTCAACCTTGTCATTCTAACACGGTCAAAGTAAACATGGTCAAAGTTACTAACAAGTCAGCGGTCACACGGCATGTTTGACTTGGTGACTTGTACACATCACCTTCATTTAAACTTTTATAAAAGTTAAAAGGATTTTTAAATCTTTTTTTTTATTTTTGAAGTTTCATGATTTACTATTCGTAATAAAAAAGTAAGATAGTTACCTGAATTAAAAATAAAAATAAGATCAAAGTTAGTTACTTTTTATGCACTTAACCATAGATTACAAGCTCTAATTTCTACAAAATTATTGGCACAAAATTAAACTCACCCGAACATAACACTCCCTTTCATATTCGAAGTTTTAAGATTCCCAGAGATTCTGTTCAACTGAACATCATCCTTAACAAAATAACCGGTTGTTGCGCTCCCATCACCATACCTAACAACATATGAACATCTGTTCCCAAAAATGCAGTCGTTGTTAGAGGGATCGAGTGCTACTGAGCAAAACTCATGATCACAAGTAATGATTTTTGAACTTGTCGACTGCATTGGATCGTATAGCGCAAGTGGGATCTGAAAATGGTAAACAATAAAAAGTTATGTATATTAATATCATATATGTTTATAAAATTGTGAATGTTTTAAGGTAAGATCTTGAAGAAACTTACCCCAAGACCACTTTTTCTAGGACAATTTGCACATCCTGCACAATTCACCCACAGGATATCGCTCCCTGTATCGACTTGAACATGAAAATCCCTTGGCGGATTCCCGATTTGAATCTTGGTGTAATACAGTCTAGATTGAAAAAATATCAAGGTTTTAATTAAAAAAAATTACAGTGAAAAACAGTGAAATACAAAGGCATCTTCAGTTTAAACAAAAAGTTAGTACCACAAAAGACTGCAAAAACTAAAAACTAACTCTAAATTATCTTGAAAGAATCCCAATCACTTCAGTAATGAATATGATATATGAATTAGGTCTTGTATTTGATGTAATAAATGCTTGTAAATCTATTTTCAAAAAAAAAAACACTGATTTTTTACACTTGAATCCCAAAATATATGTTCTTCTAAACCTTAAAGGTTAAATCAATTATTTTTTTGGTAAGGAATGAAAATAATTGATCGGTTTTAAGAATACAACATCATCATAGATTACTCTCAAATTACATAAAATTATCAATAAAAAATACATCTTTATCGAACACTTTAATTAATTTTATGTGTGTATATGTATAGCATAAGGATTAAAAAAACCATATCTAGTCAGTCACATAATTAATAAACGATTTATTACTTTAATCGTCTAAGTGTATATAACTAAACTTCCACCCTCTTACTTTAATTGTTTAAATCAATTAATATATATTCCTGATAAAACCACACTGTTTATCACAGTTTTCTTATAACTTATGATTTTCTCATGAACTCTTTTCGTAAAGTGAGAGAAAACTCACGCAGTGGAGGTGGGCCGGCCATCGCCGCCAAGGGGGAGGTCGGCACCAGCGAGAACTCGCCGTTGCCGACTGACATCATGCCTCTTGAATTCACCCAAAGATGACCAATTTTCACCATTAAACTTATGATGCACCTGAAAAACCACATTGGCAGACACCCAAGAACCACCAAATTGAACCACAAAAACAACAACAAAAACCCATATTGCAACAAAAAACCCTCGATCAAACCCCTCCATCTTACAATCAAACACAAAATCTCACAGTATTTTCAAAAGGGTATGTTCAACACTCAAGTTTGCATGCAGTAGTGTGAAATGAAGCTGAATTTAAAGGCGAAAAATGAAGAAATTCACCTGAATAGTGACGAAAGAAAAGCTAAAAATAGAGTGATTGATGGTTTACTCACGTTTGTTCACCTCTTCGATCCTTCAATTATGCTAAATTTAGGTTGGAAGGTGGTGCAAGATATTAATATCATTAACCTCGTGAATTGAAGGAGGGGGTTGAGGCTAAAAATGGATATTATTTTCATCCACTTTTGGTTTTTGTGACACCGTGTACTTTTTTTGTGACACGTTAATCACAATAAGGGATGCACAATTGTGGTTTCTAGACGGGTGTTATACGCATACTACTAACATGTTATCCAGACACTCTTAAGGTCTTGTTCAGGTTGCAAGATAGATGAGAATGGTTAAATTAGTCGTATAAGGTTTAAATCATGCGACTCGTATGAGATGTTTGTATTTCGTAAAATATGATTGATGTGACTATTGACAAAAGTGACACTGACTTGTATGATATGGCATACTCTTGACATGTAGACTTGATTTGGTGTCATACGCCACATTTGATATGATACATGGTGTGGTGCCCTACGAAGAGGGCGGTGTCTTTTTAGCGGATCTTTTTTCCAAGTTATTAAATAAATTTTGAAATTTTTGTTAAAATATTAGATTTTGTAAAAGGAAATTGATTTTGAAAGATTTTTATTTGGAATTGAAATTTCCCGAATGAAGATATGATTAATAAGATTTTACTAGAGACATAAATGAATCGAACTATTTGTGAACTACTCATAATCAACTTGTTAAAATCTTTTAAAAAAATCATTCTTAAAATAAGTTGTCTGATCATTGGGTTTGAGGCATCAAGCTTGACAAGGCTTAGAAACCAAGCTTATTATGTACATATACACAATAGTTCCATTTTAATAATATACATATAATTATATAGTATAAAAGTACGATAAGTAACTAAACAATATATAATTTTGATATATATATGTATATACAATTATGATTATAGATATAAAAAAATAGGTATATATATATATAATTAAAATGAATAAATATTTAACAAATAAATAAAAGCTATTTGAGGAGCTTGTAGAGTATGCTTACACACTTGTAACATGTCATTTAACGTACAAATAATTTTTTGTATCAAGTGCATCAAACCTCTACTATACTATACTATATATAATTGCCATAAGAACATACACCAAAGGGCATTATATTAGAATATCTTATTAAAATTGACGTATGTATAGTACATCTTATATAATAACACAATGATCAAATGCTCTAGCATACAATGAAAAGAAGATGGCGGGGACAAATTACATTTGCACGAAAAGTGTCACGTCATTAGTGTCGTGATGTAATTGATTGTTCACGCATCAAAGTCGAATCGAAACAGACAAAATCATATACGTAATAAGCACATGTCATACAATCTCGGATTAACTAATATAACTGTCACATGCATGATAAAAACATCCAATTAAGAAGTAAGTTAAATATATTGCACGTGAGACGTAATGAGTTATCTAAATGTGTATACGTTAGATACAAACTATAATGTATCAAATAACAACTTGATTTATCTGAACAATAATATCCACATGTGAATCATCCGTCTACATTAAACGGGTTATACAATAGAACGTAAATGGTCAAACAGGTCGTATGATGTCCAAATCATATGGCTCGTATTGAAATCCATAAGTTTTTATTTCGATGACTTATACATTAGTATTAACCCATTGAAAAAATTTAGTGTCGAAACATCAATAAAATAAGCAAGTCATAATAGGATGATTTTATAAAATCATAACATTATGTAAGAGGTAAACACAAAAAAATGTAAAAAGAAAAAAAATCTTTGAAGTAGGTTTGACTATTTGTACATGTTTGCTTCAAAGGGTTGTATATTACTACACATAACTTCAGCTTAGATAAAATTTATAACGATGACAAATAAGTGGGTGACAATAATATGTTATTTTTCTAAGGTTACAAGAGGAATAACAAAATGAAAACAAAAATCTATAAGTGTGCCAAGTGTTAAAGTTGATAAAATCTTGCTTAAGGTGTTTGTACCTTGTGCTTAAACTCTTGTAACATGTGATTGGCATTGAGAACAATGTTTAGTGTTAGGACAGAACCTCCATAATTATTATTTATATAATCGCCATAAAACTACACACCCAAGGGCATTATATAAGAATATTTTATTAAAATTGACGTATATATAGCACATCTTATATAATAACACAACGATCAAATGCTCCAGCATACAATGAAAAGAAGACGGCGCGGACAAGTTACATTTCCACAAAAGTGTCACCTCATTAGTGTCGTGATCTAAATAATTGTTCACGCATCAAAGTCAAATCGAAACAGACAAAATCATATACGTAATAAGCACGCGTCATACAATCTCAAAAGAACTAATATTACTGTCATATGCATGATAAAAAAATCCAATTAAGTAAGTTAAATATATTGCACGTGAGACGTAACGAGTTATGTAAATGTATATAGGTTAGATACAAACTATAATGTATCTAAGAACAACCTGATTTATCTGAACAAAAATATCCACACATGAATTATCCGTCTACATTAAACGGGTTATACAATAGAACGTAAATGGTCAAACTAGCTGTATGATGTCCAAATCATATGGCTTGTATTGAAATCCATAAGTTTTTGTTCCGATGACTTATACATTAGTATTAACCCATTGAAAAATTTAGTTTCCAAACTACACACCCAAGTGCATCCCAAAATGTTGTTGGTGTAGGAATTAAGTTCACTTTTATATTAAAAAATAATAAGTATAACGATACTCTCGTTAGCTATGGGAAATATTCTAGTATAATACCGTTTACACATACGAATAGAAAATAAATATAAACAATATTTATGTACCAAACTTGATTCAAATATTCGTCTTTATCATATACTCCCAACGAGTCTTCATCTAGTATTCTTAACTTGAATCCTCATCGCGTTCAAATCTTCAACTACCTTTGACTGCAACAATTAACAAACAAAATATTAATGGTTGTGGTTGAGGATCGTGTTAGACACAAGTCTCTTAAAACAGATTTCACGTCTCTACTCAAGACAACGCGTCTGTTTCTCATGGTACAACAACCAAAGGAGTACGTACTGCCAGAGAGTGCCTCAGCCCGAGAGATCACCGGGTAAAATATGTGTTACGATGTTATGTAGAAAATGTTAAAGATGATGGTGTATGAAGAACAATTTAAAGAGTGCTCCTCACTAAAATTTTATATAACTTGAACACTAAAGAGAATAAATTTCTTCGTCTTCCCTCTTTTTCTTTTCTCATCATGAGTTTGTTTATATAATCATGCTAATAAGTTCACATTAATATGAGTTTTATGATTCACAACCAAAACTTTTATTTGATTTATGAAATGTTTTATGTGACCAAATTAAAACTCTCATTTTATTCATGACATGTTTAATATCAATTTTAATAAAAATTATGATCCTTAATAAACATTTATAATATTTATTAAAAGACTTGGTCAAAACATAAAACATCCATGTTAATCAATACATGGCTTTATTAGCATTATGCAAAAAATTACAAAAATTTCTAACAATAATCATCCATGTTTTACTTTCTTCATTCCGATCGCTCAACTTCAAGCATCGATATCTAATTCATCTTAACTTCAGTTTGGACATGGTCAGTTCGTTACAAAACGAGAGCTTAAACCAATAAATTTATAACTATTTATATAAAAATATATAAATATAATTATTTTGTGTCCAAAATTCCAACAATCCCCCATATGAATAGAGATCGATCAAAACACACAAAATCCCCAATGAAAACTCGACAGTTAAGTCTTGCAGGATAGGTTGGTGTTCTCATTGAACCTTCCTTTGTGAAGCATATTTAGCCTACTGGTGGTGTGTAGACGCGATGTCTTTGAACAGACCCCGTTTGGTGTAGACGACAATATACATTAACACAAGACTCTCCCTAGTCGGGAACATCCCCTCATTATCGTGTCCGTTATGGTCATGGATCACTATCCTGGTTCTGCGAGAGCTCTAGGATTTGCGCCTCCCCACAAATCCATTCAAAGCGACCCCGCTTCTCTCTAACATAGGTCATTTCATGAATCATTAAAAGCATCATGGTTATATTGATTCTTGTAGAGAATTATGAAGGCTGAAGCAACCAAAGTCCTTCAGTGAACTTCAGCTGTTGTGACAACCGCTGTTGTCTTCAGATGTTGTTTTCGGACTTA